>PVKA01026403.1:0-31759 GCA_004027165.1 Ctenomys sociabilis | reverse complement strand
AGAGAGGAAGGAAGTGATGGAAGCACAAGCATGTCCTATAGAAAGAATTCTGTTTTTGAAATATGGGAAACATGAAGTGAATCTGGACCCCAAATCCAAGGTCCAGAACAGAGCTGGGGACACACATTATACATGACATGCATTCCTGGCCCAGAGCAGGCCTTTTTCAGAGAGAAGCTACTGCTGTACAGTGGCCAGCCAACAAAACCTCTCTCATACAGCAAGTGTGGCAGAGAACACTGTCAATCTGGGTGCCCCAACGCCACTGTTAATGCCCTAACTACAAAAATGAAGGATGTTTCAGTGTGTAAAGTTATTACCACTAGATGGCAGTGGTGCTCTGCTGCCATAATCGGTTTTCAGAGAAAAGCCATCTCTGAGGTTTCCAGAAGACAAGCTGCACTTTTGTGCTTTGTTCAGGGGTCTGACACCTAACATGGTCCACCCCTGTTTCTATAATTCCTATTTTATTGGAAATCAGTCACACACACTTTATTTATATTTTTATTTGGTATAGGGTCTCGGCAGCTCAAACTCGTAGGGATCCTCCTCACTCAGCCTCCCCAGTGCTAGAATTATAGGTGCACCATCATGCTCAATTTTGGTGGCAGGCACGGCATGCCCAGCATGCAGTATGGGGCATCAAACCTGGGTCCTTGAACTTGCTAGGCAGGTGCTTAGAACTGCCGAGCTATCTCTCCAGCCCCATACATATTCTTTATCTACTATCCGAGGTTATTTTCCAGTTCCCAGGGCAAAGGTGAGCCACGCTAATGGAACGGAAACAAAATCAAAACTTTTTCACCAGGTCATTCCAGAAAGTGTGTCTTCTGCACTGCCACAGATGTCCCAGTACCAACACAGCTCCAGGTCAGGCTCAGGAGCCCATGGGGACACAAGGCTGGGTTTTCCTTATTGTGGTGTGAGGCAGGAAACGTGTACAATGTGCATGCTCCCGGAGTTGGAATCTTTGTGCATTCAGTGACACAAACCCTGCTAATTCTTTTGCCTTTCTTCTCACTCCATAAGAACAGGTAGACATGGAGGGTTCGTGGGGGATGAGTGTTGTACTCCCCATGCTATCTGTCCAAACCAAACGTGTATTCCCAACACAGGTTGCATGCACCCAGTGGGTCAGGGTCAGTACTCTGAGGCCCTCCAGTCTACTGTGCAGAGTTAGATCTACCAGTCTTTCTATGAACAGCAGTGAGCAACTGTCAGCTATAAAGAGAGCACTATAGACAAATGAATAAAGGGCATCCAGGGAAGCCAATGGATAAGAAAGTTCTGGAAGGTGGGACCAAATGCACCATTGTGGCATTCAGTCAGCAGGCTATCACTCTGCAGCCAAAATCTCAGACAAAGCTTCAGGGTTACTCGTTTGAAGAACCACAGCAATAACAACAGAGAGAACCAAGAGAAGAGCCCAAGTTCTGCTCTGCCCAAAGGTCTGTGTGCAGCTGAGACCAACCTCAGGCTGCACAATTTGGACTAAGATTCACAAACAAAACCACCTATAGTACAAGGTTTACATGCCAATTTATTAGAAGTCAGTCAATTTCCAAAAGCACGGCTGCTGTGCATCCAACTATGCCCCCAGATCCATATGCTAAGGGATTATTTGAAGTAAATAATTAAAGTAAAAAGAGGCTGTCAATGTGGGATCCAGTCCTGGACAAAGTAGTGTCCTTTTAAAAAAAGATCCCTCCCCATCCCAGTCTGCCATAGGAGACATAGTGCAAGCCAGGAAGATAGCCCTCCCCAAAATCAAATAGGCCAGAATTTGGTATGTTAAAAATTCCTGTTATTTAAACATCACCCATCTGTGGTATTTTGCCATGTTCCAGGATAAGACTAACACTGACAGAGCACCAATCCTTCACAACATAAACATAATATTGTGTTTCACCAAAATTGCTCAGCACAGGAAAAAATAGGAAAACACAAACAATTCTCAAGGAAAAGTACAATTAATAGATACTAATCCCAAAACATGTACTGGGGTTGACAGGCAAGGGTTTTAAAGAAGCTGTTGTGAGTAGGTTCTAGGAGTTCAAAAAAGTATATGTGATGAGCAAAGGCATAAGGGATGCAGCACAGTAAGTTTCCTATGGCTATCATAACAAGCTCCCACAACTTGGTGGCTTGAAACAACAAAATATAATTTATTCTTCCAAAGTTCTGAAAGCCAGAAGTCCAATATCTGATCCCTGCCCTAAACCAACAGCTATCGAGGAACACACCCTCTGAAGCCTGCTCCACCACACCCTTGCATGGTGGGAGCTGCTGTGGTCCATTAGGTTTTATTAGCTTAAAGCCCCTCTAGTGGCCTAATTTCCAGGTTTAAAGTCATCCAACTTTCTCATTCCCTCTGTCACTTCATTTCCAGGCCCTAACTACCTCCTCACGCCCAGGGCTTAAAATTACTCAGGAGCAGGCTACAGTTTCTACTTTAGACTCCCAACATGTTGCTTTGCTAATAAAACCTTCTGCCTTAATTGGCTTTTGTTTTGTTTTGAGACAGGGTCTGCTATGTAATTCAGATTATCCTTGAACTCACTATGTAGCCTAGGCTAGAGTCAAACACAGCATTTCTCCTGGATCAGCCTTCTGAGTGGTGGGATTATAGGGATGTGCCACAACTTGCTCAACTCTCAGGTTTTAAATCTACTTGCCTGGGCCCTCTGCCTGCAGCCCACCATTCATCCTAGGGCAATATCTTCATTTCTCTCTCTCTGCTCCTCTTCATGTGACCTCAATGTGAGTGGAGCTTCCCTCCTCTTCTCTTCCTCTTGTGAGGTCATCAGTGGGCACATACTAGCCACAGAGGACTGGGACTCATATAGGTTTGGCTGTGGGAGGTGATGCACAGTGCGCCATATGCCTGCCTGTCTCCTTTTGTCACTCCTACTAACAAGAAATGACATCCAGGATTTGGAAGATTTATTTTATGTGGGCACTGATTGGGATCATTCCCAAAATATCAGGCTGTAATCTTTGGTGGTCTAGGGTTTGAATGGAATAAGCAAGCAGGAAGTACACAGGCAGAATGGCTTATTAATTGGAGGTTGGTTCTCACAATACATATCACAGTGACCAGCTATGCATTATTATGATTAGCTGTTTATAAGAAACAAAAGTGGATGTCTGGTGAAAATGGCGGTCACTGGGCCTCAGGCAACCATGGAAGAGGGTGTTTAGACATGATTTTTTTCAATGCTTACGAAAAGGAAGCATTTACCATCAACAATGGCTATAAATCCATGTAGAAGAGACTTCAGAGTAATTGAAAGATTCAGAGTTTAAAAGATAAAATCAAATCTGAGAAGCTAATTGGGGTGAAACTATGGATCACAGCCAGACAAAGGAAAAAATTTACTGCAGCTGAGTTTGAAGTCCTAAAGAAGTAGCAGAGATATCCTTGTGATGCTTGGAGAGGGTGGAGAAACCAGATTTGACACCAATTTTAACTTCCTACTAGAAGAATATGGAATATGGTTAATAGTGATGCTGTGGTTAGAAATGTGTATTACAAGTATTTTCATCCTAAAGAAGCTCTAGTTTCCAATGGCATACTAAACAGGGAAATTAGTCGAGCTGCAGGATAGGTTATACTTGGAATCAATGATATGGACAGCAGTGGAAACAATACCTAGGCCCTAACCTTTGTCTACCCTTTTGGTGCCACATTGAGTGTCATGAAACCAGCAGTGATTGTTCGGTCCACAGGCTCCATCTGCTTCCTGCTTAACAAACCTATTCTGGCTTTCAATCACTTGAAGAACGAAGGTGGAAAGCTGGCAGTATTTGGCTCCTGTCACATGTTCAGTGACCAGTATTTGGATAAAGAAGAAAACAGCAAAATCACGGATGTTGTTTTTTAGTGGCTCACAATAGGAGACATCCACCTGAACCAGACTGATGCTGAGGACCCAGAGATCTCCAATTACACAAAGCTGCCCAACACTGCCACGAAATCAGAATGGTTATGAGTCTGTCCCCAGGAGAGTGATTAGAACTCACATGACTTTACCACCCTTTTCCATTTGTCCATTTACCAGCTGGACACTATCTCCCTCTTAAAGGTCATCAAGGCTCATGAGCAGCTAAATGTGAAACATGAACTACTCCAGCTCATTCAACCTCAATTGGAGACACCGTTGCCTGCCCTACAGCCTGCTGTGTTCCCTCCCAGCTTCAGGGAGTTGCCACCTTCTCCTATGAAACTGTTTGACTTAGATGAGACATTATCTTCTGAGAAGGCATGGCTTGCTCAGATTATCAACAAGTGTACTGAGAGGACCTGGAATTCTATGTCAGAAAGTGTGGTGATATTCTTCGAGTAACCAACCAATAAGCTACCAAAGGATCAACAGGATGCCAAACATATCATTGAGCACATCTTCTTCCAAGTAGTGGAATTCAAGAAACTGAACCAGGACCATGATGTGGATACAAGTGAAATGGCATTCCTCCAGAATAATTTCTGAGGACGGTGTCTTCAAGCATTTTCTGCTTCCTATTTCTAGGGTACACAAGCAGTTTCCTAAAAATAATTGTTCTATACCTGCAAAGGTTTCACAAACACCAATTTCTTCTTGTAAGCAAGTGGTTATCTCTATAACTGTCTGCAACACCAGACATGTCCCGTCAGCCACATGGCCTATGCCCCTGCTTATCTTTCCTCTGCCCCTACAGGGTGAAATAATAAAAGTAGAAGTCAGCAAAACTGCCAATAAAAATTATAAGAGAAAATAAATAAAAGTTGTTCTTTTAAGAAATTCAATAAAACGTTCTCTCTTTGCCACATCTCCCACAAGAATGAAGGCCATTCTTAGCAATCAGACTGTCAACATTCCTTGTGCATATCTTGAGTGCAATCCCATCACTCGGGGAGGTTGAAGCAGGAGGACTGCAAGTTCAAGCACTACCTAGATAGTTTAACAAGACCTGTCTCAAAATTAGTTTTTATTTTTATTTATTTAAATTTTTTTTGCAATCACTCAGAATTTATTTTATTTTTTAAAATAATTTTATTGAGAAACAAATAATAATGAGACAAAAGTAGGGCTGAGAATAAGGTCAGTGTGAAAGGAATAGATTCAATTTCCCCTTGGTAGACAAGGGGAAAAAAGACAATGAAATTCTAACAAAAAACACGAGAGATCCTCACAGATTCCATACACACTATATATAAAAATTATAGCTAGGGACAGTTGTAAATCATTCTGCACAACTCTGTTGAAACATACCAGTCCCTTGAGACCTACACACCACTAAAACTCATTTATTATGAAACAGAAAATTTAAATAGTCCTCCCCTTGTAAAGAAACTGACCCAGTTAACAAATCTGCTTAAAAAATCCTAATGCCTAACTGATATTTCTGGAGAAATTTATTGAATATTTAAAGAATAATTAATACTAAGCCTATATAATCTTTTTCAAAAAAGGAAGATATGGGAATACCATCTGTACTAGTTAAGAGTTTACTTAGAGGAACAGATATAATACAAGGAACAGAAATTAACACAAGATAAGGAATTACAACAGAGGGAGAGCTACCACTTCCTCAACCCCCTTTTGTATGTTTCCTTTTTGCTGAGTCACTCTGGGGCAGAACCAATTGTGTTGGGGGGTCACCAGCCGGAACTACAGAACTAGGCAGGAACTGAGCCAGAGTCATCCAGCCAAGTTGACACAATGCATCAACCACTACAATGCACCCCTTGTCAACTTGGTATATTTTAAAACAGTCTTCAAATACAGAAGTATGCATATGATTATGCCTAACATTGTTATGACTATCCTGCGTACAAATAGAAATGGGCTAATACCCTTACCTGAATACAAATAAATTTTCTTTATGTATGCTTTAACATTAACACACGTTTGATAACCCTAATATTTTGTACTATTATATTATACATATTATATTATCATCAGAACCATATATAGGGTGAAGTAGTACAGTTATAGTCCTCTTTTTTGTAGCTGATCATCGAATTGTAGCTGGTATTTAGAGCTACTTTCTTCTACTACCCATTCTTGATCCTCAGCAAGTACCTCAGCAGGTCTGGGTTCTTTCCCTGGAAGAGTGACCCATACCTTCTCATTCCAGAAGGCTCTGGACCATTTATCATCATGCACGTGTTAGAGTGTTACAGTTTTCCATTGACTTTAATAACAGGGCATGGCAAAACTAAAAGGTGCCCCAGGGGATCTCCTGCATTCCATGTATATTCTTCCTTTCCTCCACTGTAGAAGAAATAATAGATTTCCCCCTTGATAGTCTGGGTCAATCTCCCCCAACAGCACTGTGACTCCCTTTTTAGCTTGCTTCTTCGGAGGCATGAGGAGACCAAAGTGATCCCGGGGGGAAATCTTAGCTCCCAGTTCAGTGGTATCATTGCTGTGCTTCCTGGTACAAACCTTCCCCCCTTTGGGACTAGGACTTCTAGTCCAGCAGAACATAAGGTTGTGGGTCAGGAAGCAGGAATTTTGCTAGTGGATCACTAGGAGTAATGGTGGTACCATTCCTACTCTCAACCTTGATTTCTGGACCCATGAATCCTGGCTATGGGAGACACAGTACCATACAGAAGGCGCTGATTCAAAGCATATACAGCCTTCTAAAGTACCTTACCCCAGCCCTGCAAGCTATTGCCACCTCGCTGGCACTTAACTGCTTCTTCAAAAGACCATTCCATTTTTTTATTAATCCAGCTGCTTCTGGATGATAAGAAACATGATAAGACCAATGAATCCATAAGCATGAGACCACTGCTTCACTTCTTTGGCTATAAAATGTGTTCCTTGGTCAGAAGCAATGCTGTGTGGAATCCCATGGCGGTGGATAAGGCATTCTGGAAGTCCACAGATGGTAGTTTTGGCAGAAGCATTACGTGTAGCAAAAGCAAATCCATATCCAGCATATGTGCCTATCCCAGTGAGGACAAAGTGCAGTCCCTTCCATGATGGAAGTGGTCCAATATAATCAATCTGCCACCAGGTCGCAGGTTGATCACCCCAGGGAATCGGGCCATATCGGAGACTCAATGTTGGTCCTCTGTTGCTGGCATGCAAAGAAGATCAATAACAGAGTTCTTCAGGGATGCTGGTGCTCCCCTCACAAATCTGTTCCTCAAAGTGTTAGTAAATAGTATGTTTTCAGGCTCATCCCGATATGAAGGGTTATGCTTACCATGACAGCCATTCCAGCATCCCCATCTCCCTAAGCCTCTGAATCCATTCATCAATAGTAAACCATGGAAGATCAGGCATCTCTAACTCATTCACAGTGGGCCATCTTTTGAGCCATACTTCTGTCGACCAACCAAATAGACTGTTAATACCTTTCTGTACTCCACGGGCTGCAACATTGAATTAAGAATCCCTACTTAACGGGCCCATATCAACAAACACAGCTGATCCGGGTGTGTGTTCTTGCCACCATTATCCCACACTCGTAAAATCCATTCCCATGCCTGCTCATTAGGCTTCTGTTTATAAGAGTTAGAAAACTCAAAAAGGTCTTTGAGAGAATAATGGATCTCTTCATGGATCACCTTATATACCTCACCCTTAGGCGACTTCTGTGATTGAAGTCTGGTTATGGGCTTAGAGGCAAAAATGAGTGCTGAGGGTGGGTCCTGAGAAGTCACAGCATTATTCTGTTTGTTCCACACAGGATTGTTGTCTCCAGATATATTAGGAGACACTAGTACTGCAGAGGATGAAGGCACTGATTCCCTGCCACAGTGGTCAGGGAATTATCTTCCTCAGGCAAAATAATCTCATTAGCATCTAAAAGCTCTGCATCCTCAGCCTCCTCAGGATCCTCCCACACATCTCCATTCCAATTTATGGGATCCCAGTCTGTCACAATCAGTGCCCTCACCTTTGCTTCAGATACCCTTCAAGGCTGAGCATTTAATTTACATTGCAGTTCAGCCCATCGAATTATGAGGGACTGCATTTGGGTTTCTGCAATCTCAGTCTTGTGGCTAAAAGAAAGATTTTCTGTCAGGACACACTTAGAAACTTTTAAATTTTTTATCTGGGTCTGAAGGCGAGAAATCCAATCAGTGAGCTCCTTATTTTCATGCATAAGTTTGTCCATTGAGGCTAAGACCAACCAACTGGCATCATTGTATTCCCTAGACTGCCAAAGATTTTCAAAATTTTTATATAAGGAATTGCTAAATTCCTGACATCTCACAAGTGGTGAATTGGGATAATCAAAAGGATTAATATGGCCTATTACTTTAAACAGCTCATGCCAAGGATGAGTATGCTTAGTATGCTCCTTAAGATCAGGAAAGACCATGGTGTCTTCAGGACTCATCAAATTCCGGAGCCAGCTCCAGGAACTTTTAAAGCCGTTTAAAAATGCCATCATTGTATTGTTTCTCTAGAGCCTCTCCTGGTACCACTTTCTATATTAGTTAGGGTTTACTTAGAGGAAGTGATATAATACAAGGAACAGAAATTAACACAAGATAAGGAATTACAAGACTGGCTTACAACAGTCAGCCACAGAATCAGATGAGGGAGCATGCAGAGGGCATCTGCACACCTCAGGCTGAAGAATTCACTCCCAAGGTCTGAAGTTCACTGCTGTGGTCCATGCAAGTCTATTTGTCAGCTAATGGGTCTATGAGGGGAGACTGAAGAGTCTGCAATGGACGCTGAAGGGTCTGTGACACAAGTGAAGGGTACAAGCCAGAGGCTGAAGAGTGCACTACAAACCAGGTGATGAAGGCGAAGCTGAATGCAAAGACTAAAAGTTCCTCCAACAAGTGAGGGAGAGAGAGCTACCACTTCCTCACACCCCCCCCTTTATATGGTCCCTTTTTGCTGAGTCACTCTGGGGCAGAACCAATTGTGTTCCAGGGCAGGGCCCCCACCAGCCTGAACTGTGCCAGAGCTATGCTGGAACTATGCAGAACTGTGCCAGAGTCATCCGATCAAGTTGACACAATGTAGCAACCACTACTCCACCCAACTCATTTCAGGAGACCAACATTACCCTGATATGAAACCCAGACAACAATAGAATGTAAAAAATAAAAACACACCAAATTTCCTCAGTACATAGATACAAAAATCTTCAACAATATATAAGCAAATGCAACCCAAAGTGGGATTTACACCAAAGATGCAAGGCTAGTTCAGTATTTGAAAATCAAAGTAACCTACTATATTAACAGATAAAATACAAATCACATGATCATATCAACTGAAAATCATCTTGTACAATAACCAAGAAAACAATATGCAATGTATTGATTATTGAAACTGTCCTACTAATTTGATCTGAAACTGTCTCAATACTATTTGTTTCTCAAATTTATGGAAAAAAAAGAAAATCACAAGATCATATTAGTTGATTATTGATATGTAGAAAGTGTTTGACAAAATTCAATTCATATTCATGGCAAATATTCCCAGCATAGTAAAAAGAGGGAGTTACTTCTTCAAGATTGTCCATGCTTACACTCTTCTCCCTTCTACTACTGGATTATGACCACTACAGGTGTGTACAACCATGCCCAGTCTCAATTGCCATCTCAGCATGTCTCGGGGGTTGATGGCACACTAGGGATTGAAATGTATACAGAAGTCTCAAGAGTTGACACCACACTTAATGGCAAAAGACTGCCTGATGCCTCTAAGATTATGAATATAGCAAGATTGTCCATGCTTACACTCTTCTCCCTTCTACTACTGGATTATGACCACTACAGTTAGGTACAAAAAGAAAATACAAGCACATGGATTGGAAAGGAAAAAATAAAACTGCTCCCACTGAAGATTACATGATAGTCTACACATAAAAATCCCAAGGACTCACTCACAAAATGTTTCCAAGAACTAATCTCTGAGTTAGCTATCAGATACACAGTCAACATATAGAAGATAACTTCATCTCTATTATAAGCAGTGTCTAAAAGGAATAAAAAAATGCATCTATGAACACCAAAGAATGAAACAACATGGTGTAAGTCTAATAACACAAGTAGGTGTATGCTCCTTTTATGGTGAAAACTATAAAACGCTGATGAAGCAAACTAAAGATTAAAATAAGAGCAGAGAGTCTTCAAGGAATGGAAGACAACACGGAAGACTGTTGATGCTCCTCAAGTGGGTCTGCCAGCTTGATAAATTTCTTATCAAAATCTCAGCAATATCTTTGTAGATATAGATGAACTATTGTGAAATGTATACAGACCCATGCATTCTCCATGTAAGGAGCTCTACATGTTTCTGGAAAGAAGCAGTCCCACAGTGCATATCTTGGACTGCAGCTGCAGGTGCATTCCTTTAGACAAGATTATCATTTACTCTGGATCAGGGCAGAAATGGCTCAGATTCCATGATTTGTAAAGTTACTAGCTGCTTGCTTTTACTATTTTTGCTTAGTATTTTGTTTGCATTTACATATTTTAGGCAACCTAAGAACAAATATAAAAGTGAAGTAGCAAACATGAAATGCTTGGTATTCAGCACCTTAAACAAAAAATTATACAACTTTTCCAAGGACTTTTTGTTTTTGTGCTTCTGTGGTTTGTTTTGTTTTGTTTTGTTGTATTTAGTACAGGGTCTACAGGGTCTCACTACACAATCTGGACTCATAGTGATTCTCCTGCTTTCAGCCTCCCAAGCGCTGGGATTACAGGTGTGTACAACCATGCCCAGTCTCAATTGCCATCTCAGCATGTCTCGGGGCTTGATGGCACACTAGGGATTGAACACATGGCCCTTGCATCTGCCTAAGCAGGCCCTTTAATCCCCTGAGCTATCTGGCCAGTCCTCTCTGTGGTATTTTTTGATACTTGCTTAACATGTATGTGCTGTACAAATAGTTAAGAGGGAAATAACCTGAGCTTATGGCTGGTTTTATTTAATGTCTTAAGAAATTCGCATGCCTGTAATCCCAGCACTCGGGAAGCTGAGGCAGGAGGATTGTTGTGAGTTCGAGACCAGCCTGAGCTACAAAGTGAGCTTAAGGCCAGCCTGAACTGCATAGTGAGACCCTGTCTCAAAAAGACAAAAAAAAAAAAAAAAAATTACTAAGGTCATATGTATTAGGTTCATGTTGTAGTAGAAGAACTTTAAAACTATAGCATTATAATTGGGTCTACAGACTTGGCCCTGACAAAACTGCCCAGCTGCAACTCAGAGATAATTTGATTCAGCTCTATCTGACCAGCTGCACAATGGCCCACACAAGTATTGTGTTTTGCCAAACTGTTCCAAGGACTAGTGACCCAAGACAGGCTATCTCTGTCAAGGTCACACTAAATCTTAACCTGCTTGCCCAGACCCTGACTTCAACTAGACCTGCCTGCCTCATGATGAATGGCTCCCTCTAGTTAAATCTGCCTGGGCTCATTTATCTGCCTGACAACATGTGACCAAATATAAGCAACCAATTATAGACTAACCTGTTATCAACTCTGTATTTCCTGCTTACAAAGTATAATTAAGTTGTTAATTTACTTTAAACCAGGGCTGGTGATTTGGATATACCAGCCCACTCATGTTAATAAAATCTGCCTTCCAAACTCCTTGGTGGTAGATTACAAGTTTTATGAATAGAAACTAAAGTAAAATGTATATGGAAAAGCAACAAAATTAGTATAGGTAAAGCAATGTTAGAAAAATCACTCATTTTAAGATGCACCACAGACTACAGTGGCAATAGTGTGGTACTAATGAAGGAACAGAACAGAGGACCCACAAACAGACCCATACCATAGCATCTAGTTGAGTTTGGAGAGTGCAGAAGCAATCTAATGCAGGAAGGAAGGAGTTTTTGTAACAAACAATGCTAGAGCAGTTGGATATTCAGAGGCAAATAAATAAGTAAGCTTAGATCTATACAACACTTACTTCAAGAAAACAAAAGATGATTTCCAGGACTTAGGGATGAGTGAAAAACTATTTGGCACAACAGTGAACTCCCCCAGATGACAACTAGTACCTACCAATAGCAAGCCATGTAATAGGCCAACTCCACTATCTACAACAGACAGTGTCATAGAGCTCCTCTCGCAGGCCTCATCTGTCTATAGCACATGAGTCAAATGCTGCAGAAGCTCACAGAACCCTGAGTAAAATAATTACTGTTTCTTTTTAATGTAATAACAGATAATTGGAATAACCCTTTCCTCCGTTAATGATTCTTCCTAGTGCTGTGATAAAAAGTAGAGCACCTTCTCTAGCTTGGCATGAGCAATTTGTTCCCTCCCTAAGGTGTCCTCTCCTAGGTCTCATCTGTCTACAGCACATGCTCACGTGTTCCCTCCCTAAGGTGTCCTCTCCCAGGCCTCATCTGTCTATAGCACATGAGTCACATGCTCAAGTCACCTGAGCAAAATAATTATTGTCAACCTTTTCAACTTCATCTACTGTCACTAATATCATGAGCTGGCTCTACAATCTATTGAGCCAACCATACATGGTCTGAATTTTACCTGGAATGGTGGACTATACACCTGTTCCCACACATGTTCCAATCTCTCCCCTGTCCTTCATTGCCATTCCTTGCCTCCTTGACACTGGGTTGATGATGCTGGCCATGTGATGTGTTGACTGATGTGATGTGAGCAGTTCTGAAGTGGGGTTTTCTTCTTAATTTTCTGTCATTATCCTGGTAGAA
This sequence comes from Ctenomys sociabilis, assembly GCA_004027165.1. NCBI lineage: Eukaryota > Metazoa > Chordata > Mammalia > Rodentia > Ctenomyidae > Ctenomys > Ctenomys sociabilis. The sequence goes on along the minus strand of PVKA01026403.1, from coordinate 19,093 downwards.
GCTTCAGACAACTCCCAGCATAAGGAGGATAAGATCTCAAGCAAGTTACATGTGCTTGCATATGAATGGCTCCCTGTTGTAAGCCACTGCTATTCTGAGATTTATTTAGCAAGAACTGACTAATATGCCTTGCCTAAACTATTGTCTCAGCCTTACACCTTTTAAAATACAAAGTCCACCATCTATTTAAAGCTATCCCACATTTTCCCAAACAGAAGAGCTTTTTTGAAGGCTCTTCTTTGAATCATCACTGTAGATTAACCATGCTGTCTTCTTTGGGAAGGGGGTGGTCCAGCCAATAAACTGGAGCAATGCAAGGCCTCCATGTACACAGCTTATCAAGCAGTGGATGAAACACAGATGATAACAATAAATAGCCCTGCTGTACTAGGCACTGTATAAATGTTAACCCTTCTAATGAGTAGAGCCTGTTATCTGAAACCACAGTCCAGGAAGGTTAAGTAACTGATGTGTGCAAAGGCAGTGGGAGGGATACATAGAAATCAAATGCATAGCTCTGGCTATGGGACTCATTCACTTTAAAGCTTGCCATCACTTGTGCACATTCACACAACCTACACGCCAAACTCTCCCACTACTACTTGCTTGTCAGTGTTCACTGCTGGGAATAGCAAGCATGGGTTAAAGTTGGGGTTGAGGTTAGGGTTAGAGTTAAGAGTTAGTTGGGTAGTTTTCTTACTTAGAGTTAGAGGCTTGGCTGGGATCCTCTTCCAGATTCAGGCATGTGACAACAAACTACCATATATACTTACTCTGATACTGATTATTTGGTAAAGAAATCTGGACATTATCCCTGAAGGTATGTAGCAGGCCCTGAAGGGTTTATTGGATTCCATATACCTATTGATGAATACAGTACAGGGTAGGAGTAGTAAAGACAGAGCCACCCACCAATGTTATTTTATACTGATATGAAGAAGATTCTTCCAAACAAAAACAAGTCTGACAATATCCACACCACAAAGCATTAGAGATAAAAAGAAAAAGTTATCATAATACTGCCAGCATAGCATTGATTCTACTCTTAACAACAAAGTCTTCAAAGTATACACAGGCTCTGTGTCTTGAATTTAGTGTCTCACACTAATGTTCTTTCCTTTTCCTGCAACCTATGACAGTATGACTATCATTCTCCACTCTGCTCTCCCTAGGTCCACAGAGTTACTACCACTATACCATGGATCCATGAAGCAAAACCTACTCTCTTGCACTTCCATGTTGTTTGTCCAGACCCTGTACAGAAGAGGTGGAGAACAAGTCTCAAAGCTTAGGTTCTATGCTCTGCCTGTTGGGGAGGTAAGCACCTGCTACTCCTGCAACCTGGTCTAGGATCAGCCCTGGAGAGCATCCCTGAGTTCTGCTATGAGTTTTCATTCTATCTGGCCAGTCAGGCCAGGTCTTGACTGCTGAGCTGCAGGCAGCCTGTGTACCCATGGCATGACAACAGCAGGCCCTTGCTGTAAGCTACATGGCTTTTGAAGAAGGAGTGCAATGATGGAATCAATTTGACCTTCCAAAGTATCTGTAAAGTAGATACAAAAGCATAATGAAGTCTTGGATACTCACTTTCCCAATTCAACAATTAGCATAATTTCTAACTATTTGTTTTACATACTCCTTTTCTGTGTTTTATGACTTCATAGCATGTTCCTGATTGCAGATCATTTAGCATTTGCCAGACAGATATCGTGCCATTTCACCAATAAATTATTCAGTATACATTCTAGTCTAAGACTGTTTTCCATAGCCATCATGCAACTGTCACACAAAATGAAGAAAACATCCTTAAGATCACCTGAAACATAGAGTATACAGACATACTTTATTTAATGATTGAGCTCATTGCTGTAACTGAATTGATCACTAAATGAAGAACTGCACATAAAAAATTCATCACAATATTCAGAACAAATAAATGGCCCAAGGAAACTCCAATGTGATTTTTATTTTATGCACATAATTCTTACATGCAGCACTACCATGTATAATTGAACATAAAACTGCAGTATTGTACTGTACAGTACAATAAGAAAAAATTTCAGTACTGTATAAATAAGGCATACCATAAAAAACGATGTTCTATAAACAAGATGCACAAAATGCATGCACACATGCGCGCGCGCACACACACACACACACACAACAGGTGACAAATCCAAGCAGCAGATCATAAGTCCTAACACTGTGTCTTGGTTGTTAAGTCCAAGCAATGACTTAACAGATAAGGAGGAGTATCTGTACTCAAATTTCTTTTATTTGAAAGACAATACAGAAACATTAAAAATTGTACAGAATTTCACTAAACAAAATAGGAATTCAACAATGGTTGCTGTAATGCATTGTGTTTATATTCAAATTAGTTGTTTAGATTATCAGATATAAATGTGCAAAATTGGTAAATAGAAAAAGGTATAAGAAATTAAAAAGAAAAAAACCTTAATTGCTCCTTTCAAAAGACAAGCAGAAATCAGCAGTTTAATTATCCAAGCTGTCATATATATATATATGACATGTATGTATGTGTATATATGTATGTATATATATCTTTACACATGTATCTTTTTTTTTTCTGTGGAACTGGGGACTGAACTCAGGCCCTTGCACTTGCCAAGGAAGTGCTTATTCCACTGAGCCATCTCCTTGGCCCCTATATATGTATCGTTATCCCTTCTTTCTTTTGTCCTTTACTTTATCCCAGTTATTCCTTCCCTTTGAATATATTCTTTTCCTTTCACAGTATCTAGTGTACCTTTCAGATTTTATTTACTTTTTCAGGTTCTTACACTAGTGAGACAATACAATGTTTGCAATGTGGGTCTGGCTTATATGACAGTATGGTCTCTAGTTGCATCCATTTAGTTATAAAAGCCTTGAGTTTATCTTTTTTATAGCTGAATAATACTCCATTGTGTAAAAATAGCACATTTTTTTAATCCATTCCTCAGTTGATAGACACTTGGGCTGTTCCCAAGATATAGCTATGATAAATTGAGCTGCTATAAACCTAGGTGCACATTATTCACTGTGGCATGATGTTTTCAGTTCATTCAGAAAAGTATCTAGGAGGGGAATAGCTGGGTTGAATGGAACTCCTAATCCTAGCTTTTATTCACATTAATATTTATTTATTATAAATTAACATTTAAAAGAACAATGTTTCATCAATTTAAAATTAAAACCTTCCTTCCAAATCAGGAATATTTTGCTCTTGTCTAAAAAGTTCCTACCCCTTTATACAGGATAAGATTGAGTTGGTACATTTTCATCTCCAGAAAAGCAAAAAACAAATATATTTAAAAAGCTCAGTTAACTGAACAAATCACCCTGATTACTACAGAAGGAGACAAGGAGCTCATTATATAAATATATATTTTGTGCAAGTTTTTAGATCTACAAATGAGAAATAAGTGATACTGGAAAAATAGTGAACCTATTTGGATTATATTTGGTGTAGTGGGTGTAGAGAAGTGATGCATCAAATTAGTACCTAACAGGGTAAAGAAATCAGTTCTTATTTTTCTATTGGAAGACAAAATAAAAGGCTATGTTTTAAAAAGCCTTGGTTTTGACTTGCCAGGGAACATTAAGCTTGTGCAAGCTGTTCACATACAGAGTGCTAAGTTAGTCACCTCCTAATTATTAAAATACTAGAGTTTTATCGATAATGCCATTGCTTTCCTGGGTTTTTATTTCCCTGCAGGATCTATGATAATAATGCCATACCTTGCTTGGCTGAGCATTCACTTGGGTAGGCTGGAATTATATTTACTTTGTAATTTGGAAGATTCTGTTGCTGGGGTGGATCTTTGGCTGTGTGTCCCTTCGTGGGGGTGGGAATTCCACAGCAATGTGTTCTTGGGATGTGGGCAGATGCCCACTCGACTATTCCTCGTGTGCTAGTCTTCTTCTGATACCCAGTGCCTGTCTTCACCCTGGACACTGATGAGCATGTGCCGTCTCAGGTCCTCTGTTACAGGGAGGGATTGGACCATGTCCTGTCTTTAGACTGGCTTTTTCTTGTTAGCCACCCTCGCTCATTCTTCCTTACATTTTATTTTATTTTATTTTATTTTATTTTATTTTATTGAAGCAAAAATATCAATGAGACAGTTTTAAGATACCTTGACAAGATGGATTTTATAAATTAATACACTGCAAACTTTTCATAATGTTTTGGTATTGTAGAAGGTGCATACATGATATTATACTTACAGACATTATTATAGCATATGTCTCTTATCAGTAAATAAAGAGAGTGTAGCTGTTTACGTATCTTATTTTTTATACCTGAATTACACCAAAGATTCAATAATTAATAATTTCTACCTTGTTATATTCCTAGTGGTTGTCCATAGTACTAGAAGCCAACATAATATCCTGTCCAACCACCATTAGTGCAAATCTTGCCCCTCATAGAATTATGTAGAAGCACAGCGTTATCAATCCCAACTGTACTGTTCATACATACACATCATGATTATTCCTTTCTATACCCCTTCCTTTGTCTACACTTGTTAAAGATGGGAACTCCATTATCACTCAACTAATTTAGTTGCCTGAACTCAACGACACAATGCAACACAGTCCAGCATTCCACAACAATAGTGAGTGATCCGAAGAAGTTGTAGACCATAGCCATTTACAGCTCAGCTTATTATTATGGCCCCTTGGTGTATACCTCATTTATATACTTTTCTGCTCGATGGTTAAGACCTAGATAGAGCAAGACCTATATACCAACACATGTACTTTTTGTTACTTATGAGGTCAGTGAAGTCCTCTCAGGATTTATCTTGACCAGTCTGCTCTCTGTGAGAGCCTGAGATAAAGTTTTCTCTCCATGTGACTCTCCCGAGGCACACTATAGAACTTCAATCTCTTTCCTCTGTGGCTCCATAATCTCCTTGTTCAGAAAATTTGGAGCTCAACTGAGTTTCATGATGTTGCAGTACAGGTTCTCCTATGTCCTGAGTCTTCACTGACCTTGAAAGGCTAGGGCCAAAATGTTGGCTGGCCTTCTGGCTCTTCTATTTCTCCAGTTTTGATCTGTGAACTTCGGTTGTTAACCATCCAGAAGAAAAGCTGATTAGTATCCTGCAGCATATGCCATTCACTTTGCCTTATCTGACTCAATTATTTTTAGTTGTTATTGTACATTTCTATTTGTATTTCTTGTTTTTGCTTCTTATACTAGGGAGACTATATGATATTTACACATCTGGTTTATTTCACTTATGAGTATATGATCAAGTGGCATCCACTTCAATATGAATGCTTCAAGCTTATCATTCTTAATAGCTCAGTAATACTCCATCTTACAGAAATACCACATCTTTTTCAACCATTCCTCATGTGATGGACATCTTGGTTGTTTCCAAGATTTTGCTAACACAAATTATGCTGCTATAAACATAGGTACACATATATCACTATGATACAATGTTTTCAGTTCCTTTGGGAAAATTCCCAGTAGGGAGATAGCCAGCTTGAATGGGATTTCTAGTCCTGCTCTTTTGAGGAGTCTCCACACTGACCTCCACAATGGTTGTACCAGTCTACATTCCCACCAGCAATGGAAGAGTGTTCCCTTTTCCCCACAACCTTGCCAACATTTGTTGTTGGTTGATTTCCTTATGATAGCCATTCATTCTGTAGTGAGATGGTATCTCAGCGTTGTTTTTATTTGCATTTCATGGATGACTAGCGATGTGGAGCATTTTTTCATATACTTATTCGCTTCTTTAATTTCATCCTCTGAGAAGTGTGTATTCATCTCAGATGCTCATTTCTGAATCGGGTCTTTAAATTTGAGGCCCTATTATATCTTAGTTCTTTATATATTCTAGACAGCAGGCCTTTGTCTGATTGCTTATTAGTTAGGATTTTTTCAAAATTTGTGGGTTGTCTTTTCACTCTGTTGACAATTTCTTTTGATGTGCAGAAACTCAAGAAAAGTTGATCCCAGTTGTTGATTCTTTCAAGTGCTTCCTGTGCGAATATATGTTTGTTCATGAACTGTTTACCTACCCCTATGTCTTCAAGAGTTCCTCCTACTTTCTCTTCCAGGAGATTGAGTGTCTCTGTTTTAATGTTTAGATCTTTAATCCATTTTGACTTCAGCTTAGTGCATGGTGAAAGAGCTGGGTCAAGTTTTAGTTTTCAGCATGCAGAAAACCAAGTTTTCTAGCACCATTTGTTAAAAAGGCTATCGTTCATCCAGTAAGTATGATTGGCACCTTTTTCGAAGATCAGATGGCTGAGTGTGTTCATAGATGCTTCTGCACCTTCTAATCTATTCCATTGATCCTTAGGACTATTTTGTTGCCAATACCATGTTGATTTTATCACAGTGGCTCTGTAGTATAATTTCAAGTCAGGAATTGTGAATCCTCCTGCCTTGTCTTTATTGGCCAAGATTACCTTTGCTATTCTAGGTTGTTTGTAGTTCCAAATAAATTTTAGGAATGATTTCTCTATGTGTGAGAGTTATGTTGGTGGCAGTTTGATAGGAATTAAATTTGTACAGCAATTTCGGGAGTATGGCTATCTTCACGATGTTGCTTCTTCCTATCCAGGAGCATGGAATATCTTTTCATTTTCTGAAATCCTCTATAATCTCTTTTCTTAGGGTGTTGTAATTTTCCATGAAAAGATCTTTGACTTCCTTGGTCAAGTGAATCCCAAGGTATTTCATTTTCTGCGGTGCTATTGGAAAAGTTATTATTTCTATTTTTTCCCTTTCAGTGTGCTTGTTATCTGTGTAAAGGAATACTACTGATTTTTGAGTATTGATTTTGTATCCTGCTATGCTACTGAATTTCCCTAGTAGTTCTAGTAGTTTCTTGGTGGAACTTTTGGGGTCTTCCAAGTAAAGTACCATGTCATGTGCAAATAGTGATAATTTAACTTCTTCTTTACCTATTCTTATTCCCTTTATTTCTCCCTCTTTTCTAATGGTTGTTGCTAATGATTCTAAGACTATATTGAATAGGAGGGGTAATAGAGGACATCCTTGACTTGTACCTGATTTAAGAGTAAAAGATTTCAGTTTTTCCTCATTTAGGATTATATTAGCTTTTGGGTTGTCATAAACAGCTTTTATCAAGTTATGGTAGAGTCCATCTATTTCAATTTTTTGTAGGACCTTGAACAGAGGGTTGGACTCTGTCAAAAGCTTTCTCTGCCTCAATTCAGATGATCATGTGGTTTTTAGATTTCACTCTATTAATATAGTGTATTACATTTATAGATTTTCGAATACTGAACCATCCTTGCATCCCTGGGATGAGTCCTACCTGGTCATGCTGTATGATCTTCTTGATGATTTGCTGTATTCTATTTACCAGGATTTTACTGAGTATTTTTGCGTCTATGTTCATGAGGGAGATTGGCCTGCAGTTCTCCTTTTTGGTTGTGTCTTTCCCTGGTTTAGGAATCAGTACTATACTTGCCACCAGAAATGGTTTTGGGAGGAATGCTTCCTTTTCAAATTCATTGAAGAGTTTGTGGAGTGTGGGGATTATATCTTCTATAAATTTCTTGTAGAATTCAGCTCTGAATCCATCAGAACCTGGACTTTTCTTTGTCAGTAGGTTTTTTATTACAATTTTGTGTTTCATTGGCTGTTATTGGATTATTAAGAGTTGTTATATCTTCTTGATTCAGTTTTGGTAATTTGTACCTTTTGAGGAATCTGTCCATTTCTTCTGTGTCGTCTATTCTGTGAAGATAAAGATTCTCGAAGTAACTATTGATAATCTTCTAAATTTCCCCTGAGTCTGTGGTGATTTCACCCTTTTCATTCCTTATCGCATGTACTTGAATTTTCTCTTCCCTCTTTTTGATGAGGTTGGCTTGAGGCTTATCAACTTTATTTAGTTTTTCAAAGAACCAACTTTTTGATTTTTGGATTCTTTGAACTGTTTTGTTCATTTCAATTGAATTAATTTATGCTCTAGTCTTTATGATTTCTTCCCGTCTTTGTGCTCTGGGTTTCGTTTGCTCTTCTTTTTCTAGTTGTTGGAGGTGCAACATTAGGGTGCTAATTTGTTCCCGTTCTGTTTTCCTAATGTGTGAGTTCATAGCTTTGATTTTCCCTCTAAGAACTGCTTTCATCGCATCCCATAAATTCCAGTAAGTTGTACTTGAATTTTCATTGAATTGTAGATATTGTTGAATTTCTTGTTGAATTTCTTCTGTGATCCATTGATTGCTGAGTAGGGTGTTGTTTAGTTTCCATGAATTTAGCGGGTTTTTCTGGTTTCTTTTGTCATTTATTTCCAGTTTCATTACACTGTGGTAAGTTAATATGCATGGGATAATTTCTATTTTCTTGCATATACTTACACATGACCTGTGGACTAGTATGTGGTCTATTTTGGAAAATGACCCATGTGCAGCTGAAAAAAATGTGTATTCAGCTGTGATTGGGTGGAACACTCTGTATATGTCCACAAGGTCCATTTGTTCCAAGCTGTGGTTCAGTTCTGCTACTTCCTTGCTAATTTTTTGTCTGGTTGATCTATCTTTTTGAGATAAGGGTGTGTTAAGGTCTCCTGTTAAGATTGTGGTCTTAGATATTAGGTTTTTCATGTCCATTAAGATTTGCCTTACATAGTTGGGTGCTCCTGTGTTTGGTGCACAGATATTTATGAGTTACCTCTTGCTCTTGAGTTTTTCCCCTAACCAATATGTAGTGGCCTTCTTTGTGTCGTTTTATCATTCTCGGTTTGAAGTTGAGACTGTCTGAGAACAGAATTGCTACTGCTGCTTTTTTCTGAGGTGCTGGGGCATGAGGTATTGTTTTCCATCCTTTGACTTTGAGTCTATGAATGTCCTTTTGAGTTAAGTGTGTTTCTTGTATACAGCATATTGTTGGATTTTGTTTCCTAATCCACTGTGCCAGTCTATTTCTCTTAATTGGAGAATTGAGTCCATTTACATTGATGGTTATAATTGAAATGTGCTGCTTATGTTTGTCATGATATTTACCTGGTGTTGTTTACTCCTTTGTATCCTGTGTTTAATTGTCTGTCCTGCTTAATGGGTTCCTTCCATTCTCATTCATGGAGTTCCGGTCATTCTGGTCTCTCTCCAGAACATCTTTCAGCAGCCTGTGAAGAGATGGCTTTGTCATCATGAAATTCTTTAGTTGTTCTTTGTCCTGGAAGTATTTCACTTCTCATTCAAACTTGAAAGAGAGTTTTGCAGGGTATAATAGTCTGGGCTGGAATTTGTTTTCATGTAGGACTTGAAGAACTCTGCTCCATGCTCTCCTTGCCTTCATCGTTTGTGTAGAGAAGTCGGCTGTAATTCTGATGGGTTTCTCCTTTGAATGTGATCTGCTTCTTCTCTTTAGCAGCTTTCAGTATATTATTTTTGTGTTGGATTTCTGGGATCTTAACTATTATATGTCTCGGTGTGTTTTTACTTGTGTTGAAGTTATTTGGTGTTCTGTATGCTTAAGTGACCTGAATGTTGGACTGTTTCCTCATATTTGGGAAGTTTTCTGTGATTACTTCTCCCCAGATTCTTTTTATGTCATTTGTATTGACTGCTTCATTCTCGTTGATACCAATTATTTTCACACTGTTCATCCTGGCATCATCTTGCAGGTGATGGATTATTTTTTCCTGCATTCTCATTGTTTTAAAGAGATCCTTTCTCATCTTTTCACTAGCCACACCGTCATCTTCAAGATCTGAAGCTCTATCTTCACTTTCACTCAAATGGTTTTGTAGACTCGTGATTGATAGTTCTTGTATATCTCTTTGACTCTGTTTCATGCATTCTATTTCTTTTCTGTATTGCTCATTCAAGGAATCCATCATATTTCTTATCTAATTTTTTATCCATGTCTTTTTTAGAGGTAGTTATTAATTCTTTTTCTGCAGTGTTTCTTCCAAGTTGGGTTTCCTCTGTATATTTCTGGACTTGTTTCTGTATTTCAGATGCTATGATTTCAAAGCATTCTTTTTTTTCAAATAATTCTTTTTTGATTTCAGAAATTCTGCTTTGAGTTCCTCATGACCTTTTTGCTGTTGTGTTTTTGCTGCAGATGCTGTTATTTATTACGTTTCAGCTGTAATAGTGCTCTCTGCACTTGTTCTGGGTGAGCACTGTTTTTCCACCCAATGTTTCTGGAATTCATTCTTTATTTCAGATACGATGTATTCAGATATTTCTTTTTTAATTTGGGGTATTCTTGTCTGATTTCCTCTATACCTTTCTGCTGTTGTTCCTTTGCTGCTGTATCTGTTAATTCATTCATTACATCCAAGCCAGTATCCTCTGCCATTACTGGTGGACTGAAGGTCTGGGATCACATTTTTCTCCTTGTCTTTGTCATTTTGTATAGCACTGACCTTTGACCTTTGGTGTATAGCTTTGGTGCAGCTATAACCTTAGCTTGTTATGAGATTCGGGTGCCAGTCTATTAAGTTTGAGATTATCCAGCTATGCCTATCCTGGATCTAGCTGTTGTGTTCAGTTCCTTTTTGCTGCAGCTCCTGTGGTTCCCCTCTGTTGGTTCCCTGGTCAGGTGAGCACGACCTGAACTGGGATGCAGAGCAAGTAATGAAAATTCCCACTGATTTGGCTGGTTTTGGGGCAAGGATCATGAAAGTTGCCGGAGTCAGCCCTCCTATGTCAGGCAGATTGCTCTCTAGGTGGGCAGGCGTGGGCTTTAGTGGATCTGCTGGACTCCCAAAAGGATAGTGGATGATCTTATTCACTGGGTAGGCTGTACTTGGTCAGCCAGCCTGTGTTGGGTCCGGGTCTACAGGCCAGAACTCGAGAAGGCTGCAAAAGGTCCCTCAGGCACAGTGGGCCTGGAGCTCTCACTCACAAGCCAAGCTGCACTGGTTTTCGGGCTAGGGGGTGGGACCAGGGATCGTTGAGAAATGTCCCTCCTGTGTGGCAGGCTTGGAGTTCTCACTCCAGGCCAACCTGCACTGAGTCTGGGGTCGGGGGGTGGGATCTGCAATCACTAGGAAATGTTTCTCTCGCGTCGCGGGCCTGAAGCTTTCTCTGGTACTGAGGGCCAGGAGTTCTACACTCACTGAACTTTGATGCCCAGGGAGTTGGGGAAATTCCCACTAGCTCAGCAGACTTTAGGGCAGGGGATCCAGGGAGGTGCTGATGAGTGGGTCTTGAGGTTTCAGGCTGGTCACTGGCTTGGAGGGCTTTGGGGTGGGGATCCGGGTAGTGCGCGTGGGAAGAAGCCAAAGGCTCTCCCTCAGACTCACCACACACTAATTGATCTGGGAAGCCTTGAGTCATGCAAATTCTCACTCACTGGGAGAGCTTGGGGCAGGATCCAGGAGGCCGCTGGAGTCAACCACTGTCTCAGGCTGGGCTCTTGGGCTGGGTGGCATGGGTGGGATCCAGGAAGATGGCAGAGTGGGCTGTGCTGTCTCAGGCCGCTCTCTGGGCTGGGCCGCACCTCCTAGCTTTTTTGAGGACACTCCATACTCATTTCCATAGTGGTTTTACCAGTCTGCACTCCGGCCAACAGTGGAAAAGGGTTCCTTTTCCCCACAGCTCCTCCAGCATTTGTTATTGGTTGAGTTCTTGATGATAGCAGTTCTTTCAGAAGATGAGATAGAAACTCTGTTGTTTTAATTTGCATCTTTCAGATGATCAGAGATGCTAATGATTTTTTTCATATATTTATTTGCCATTTGTATTTCTTCATTTGTGAAGTATACATTCACCTCAGATGTTCATTTTTGGGTTGGGTCTTTGAATTTGGGGAGCCTGATTTTTTAAAATTCTTTATATGTTCTAGATGGAAGTCCTTTGTCTGCGGGATAGCTGGCTATAATATTTTCCCAATTTGTGAGTTTTCTTTTTACTGTTCATTTATTTATTTTTTTGATGTGCAGGAACTTTTCAAAAAGATGAGATCCTAATTGTTGATTCTTTAAAGTATTTCTCATGCAGTTTGCTTTTTATTCTTGAACTCTCTCTCTACCCTTATATCTTTAAGATTTCAACCTGCTTTCTCCTTGAGAAGATTTAGTGTTTCAGTTTTAATATTCAAATATTTGATCCATTTTGACTGTAAGTTTGTGCATGACTTTTGTCTTTGGCTCTGTTATGGATTTGTTTATACTGAATCATCCTGCATTCCTAGGATAAATCCCACTTGGTCATGATGCATAATATTCTTAATGACTTGCTGCATTCTGTTTGCTAGTATTTAATTGAGGATTTTTGAATCTATGTTCATTAGGAAGATTGGCCTGTTGTTCTCTTTTTTGGTGGGCCTTTCTCTGGTTTTGTTATCAAGTAATACTTGCCTCCAGGACTGAGTTTGGGAGAACTGCTTCCCTTTCAATTTCCTTGAAGAGTTTGAGAAGAGATGGCATTAAATCTCTAAATTTCTTGTAAAATTCAGCTGTGAATCGATCAGGACCTAGGCTTTTCTTTGTTGGAAGGTTTTTGATTACATTACCTATTTCATTTATAATACTGGGTTATTCAGAATTTTTATAACTTCTTGATTCAGCTTTGGCAATTCATATATATTTAGGAATCTGTCCATTTCTTCTGTATTTTCCATCCTGTGAGAGTAAAGATTTTGGAAGTAGGTACTGATTTTCAGAATTTCTATAGAGTCTATAGTGATTTCACCTTTTTTCTTCCTTACTGAATTTAAATTTTTTCTTCCTTTTTTGGATAAGGTTGGCTAGGAGTTTATGAATTTTATTTATTCATTGACAGAACCAACTTTTTGACTCATTAAATCTTTGTATTGTTTTCTTCATCTCCATTGCATTTATTTTTGCTCTTTATAGTTTCCTGCCCTCTTTGGACTTTGAGACTGACTTGGTCTTCTTTTGCTAGGAGTTCAAGGTACAGCATAAGGTTGTTTATTTGGGCTTACTGTCCTCCTGATATAATAATTCACTACTATAAATTTCCCTCTTAAGACGGCTTTCATTGCATCCCAAAGGTTCTGATAAGTTGTATCTGCAGTTTTGTTTGACTGTAAATATTGTTTTAATTTCATCTGTCACTCAATGATTATTCAGGAAGATTTTATTTATTTATTTTTGAGCAGAATATATTTATTGAGGGGGAAAAAAAGCTCCTGTCTGAGAGAGGGTCAGGAGGGGGGCCCCAAGTGGGTGGCCCCCTGGGAAGATGTTATTTAATTTCCATGTGTTTACAGAGTTTTTGCAATTTCTTTTGTCAATAATTTCCAGTTTCATTACACTACTGTCACATAACATAAATGGGATAATTTCAATTCTTTTGCATTTTATTTAAGCATGTTCTATGTGCTAGTACATGGCTATTTTGGAGAATGTCCCACATGAAGCTGAGAAGAATGTGCATTCTGGGGGTGAAACACTATATAAAGGTCTACTAAGTCCATTTCTTCACAAGTTTAGTTTAGTTCTGTTATTTCTTTGCTGATTTTTTGCCTAGTGGATCTATCTCTTTGTGTCAATGGGGTGTTAATGTCCCCCATTACAATTGTGTTATTGCTCATTTGATTTTTCAGGTCTTATATAGTTGGGTGCTTCTACATTAGGTGCACATATATTTCATTGTTATCTCTTCCTCTATGTAATGACCTTCTTTATCTCTTCTAATCACTCTTGGTTTGAAGTTAACATTATCAGAAACCAGAACAGCTACCCTTGCTTTATTCTTGGTTCCTGTCACATGGAGTATTGTTTTCCATCCTTTGAGTTTCAGTGTATGAATTTTGTTCTGAGTTAAATGTGTTTCTTGTATGCAGCATATTGCTGGATTTTGTTTCTTGATCTACTCAGACAGTCTGCTTCTTTTGATTGGTGAATTGGGACCATTTACATTGATGGCTATAACATATTTATTGTCTTACTTTTGTCATGTTATTTTCCTTTTGTAAGTTCCCTAGTTTTCCCCTCTGTTTAACTCCTTGCTCTGCTTGGTGGTTTTTTTCTGTTGTTCTTAAAATTGTGGTCATTTTTATTTCTTTCTAGAATATACACCAGTACTCTTTCTAGGGTTAATTTGTTTGTCATGGATTTCTTCAGTTCTTAGTTAGGGAAGTATTTTATCCGTCCCTTACATTTGTGCTGGTCGTGTGTGTGTGTGTGTGTGTGTGTGTGTGTGTGTGTGTGTGTGTGTGTGTGTGGCTGGCTGGCTGGCTCAGCATCCCCTGGGGGCGGGCCTGCTGCATGTGGTTCTTGGGATTGAACCATGGTCCCTGTGTTTGCCTACGCTTGTCTAAGCAGGTGCTTTAGACCTCTGAGCTATCTCTGACTGTTCCCTGTCCATTAAATTTGATAGGTAGTTTTGCAGGGTACATCAATCTGGGTTGGAAGTCACCCAAAGATCTTCTTGATTTGATGGTTTATGTTGAGAAATCTGCTGTGATTCTGATGGGCTTTCCATTTTAGGTGATCTGTGTCTTTTCTCTATCAGCTTTTAAAAAAAATTATTTGATACAGGATCTGGCTATACAGTTCAGTCCCGTAATGATACTCCTGTGTCAGCTTCCCCCACACTAAGATTATAGGCATGTGTGACCACACACTGGTTTAGGGGCTGGCATGGTGCCCAGGGCTCTGGGGCTTGCACAGAATTAAGTATTGGGGATTAAACTTGGGTTCTTGTGCTTGAAAGACAGGTGTTTATACCAGTGAGCTATCTCCCCAGTCCTCTAACAGCTTTTAATATTGTGTTCATTTGCTGAATTTCTGGGATCTTGATTTTTCTGTGTCTGAGTATAGATCTATTTTCATTTCGGCTAACTGGGGTCTCATATGCCTCATTTACCTGTATGTCAGATTCTTTTCCCATGGTTGGGAAATTTTCTGCTACTACTTCTGCAAATAATGTTTTTATGTCATTTGTGTTGACTCCTGCTGTTTCCTTGATACCTATTACTCTTATACTGTTTTCTTGGCATGATCTTGCAACTACTGAATTTTATTTCCTGGTTCTTCATTGTTTTTAAGAGATCTTTCCTTTCATGCTCACTAGCTGCAATTGTGTCTTCAAGGTCTGAAAGTCTAGCTTCAGTTTCATGAAAGTGGTTTTGCCAGCTTTCAATGGAACTTTTACTGTCCTAGATATGTTTGAATCTGTTTCATGCATTCTAGTTCTTTCCTGTATTGTTTGTTCAATGTTTCCAACATTTTCTTGTTACTCTCTATTTTTTATTTATGTCTTCTTCAGATATGTTGAGCAATTCTTTCATGATTCTTGTCATTTTGGGTTTTTTGTTGTTGTTGTTGTTTGTTTGTTTCTATCTGAAATATTATCACTGATCTGATTTCTTCTATAGCCTGATGGAGTTATTTCCTTATTTCTGTTACTATTATTTAGAAATTTCAGGTGTGTCTCTTCCAAATTCTTCTATGATGTTGTCTCCTTGACTTGTTCTAGGTGAGCTGGAGGTCTGGATCTGAGACTGCCTTTTGCTCTTTCATTTTGACATTTTTGAAGCTCCCAATTTTTATCTGGACTCAGCAGCCATGGTAAGTTTGCATGGTGTAGGTGAGCAAGGCTCCCAAGATAGTGGGACAATGGGGTAGGCTCACCAAATTTCCCACTTTGTTGAGTTTAGTGTGGCTTCTACCTTTGTGCGAGTGTGTGAGAGAGCACACCAAAGCTTCCCAAGGCTCTCAAAATGGTGGCAGGTGAGATGGTAGGGCTCACCAAGGTTCCAACTACCAGTGGGAAAGGTGGTCACAGCTCAGGGGAGCTTTGCCATGTTGGGGAAGGGGGCAATGCAGGGCTCACCAGGTCCCTATAGTTATCCTGTGGCTTCCTGCCTTCTACCTATATTCAAATTTCTAATAGTCTCAAAGATATCTTTTTTGTGTAACTGCTGTGTTCATAATGATCCAAAATGTTATACAGAAGTTCTTTCTTAGGACACCTCATTACTGTTCTATTCTGTATCAGCCAGCCCTCTCTTTTCACATGCTCTTTACCAGTTGAACAAATCAGGCCATCTGCACCAGGCTGTAGATCTCAGGCATGACTAACTGCCCCCTCCTGCTCTGACTCATTTTCTAGCTTTGCTCTATAGGCTGCCAGGCAAGCCATGAGGCCCTGTACAGATTTGGGCTTCCAGCCCTGCTGGTGCAGGTACTTCCAATAGCATGGCCTCATTAGGCAACATGTAGTAGGCTATCTCACTCTTCACTATGCTGTGGTCTATAGATGGATCCAAAGCTGTCAGGCTGCGGTCTGTGTTATAAGCTTTCCCAAAACTTATTTACATCTAGTTAATACATCCTTTCTTAAGGACACCAAAATAGCAGTTTCTAATTCTGTCATTATGACAATAAGCTGCCCCTTCTGTGACATGTAGGCTTTCCTACATAAACAATTTGGTTACAAAGCATGTTTCTCATACAAAATGAGAGTACATGCTAGATTCTTTCACTATCATAATTGTCTTGTCCCAACAGAACCCATAAAAGAATGGCTTATTTATGGTTTTGTTATTCAGGATCTTTATGACTCATGGAATGTTACATATTTGTTGTATTAATCTATTGCAGTTCCTATTATTTTTGACATTCAAAGAATCACATGTCTGGCCACCTAGAGTTCCTCCATAACAAGTAATATTTGGTTTTGAAATCACCTCATCTGTCCTTAGTGGTCTCCTTAGTTTGAGTCAAAAGAAGATGTTTTGCTTCATTCTATTTCCCTGCATGTATATGTAGTAAGCTGTTTCTCCCAGAAACCTCTCCTCTCCATAGAATAGACCAATATTTGGATATCACAATATGGATGATGGAGGTGTTCAA
The DNA here is from genome assembly GCA_004027165.1 of Ctenomys sociabilis. Classification (NCBI taxonomy): domain Eukaryota; kingdom Metazoa; phylum Chordata; class Mammalia; order Rodentia; family Ctenomyidae; genus Ctenomys; species Ctenomys sociabilis. The sequence continues at coordinate 2,303 of PVKA01026403.1, read as the reverse complement.
AAATCCTGTTTGGTGAATGCTCCATAGAGCCTTACAATCACTAACTTCCTAAAAACACTTTGAATGTAGATCTTGAGGCACAACATGACAATGAAATAACATTCAATAACAAAAACAAGTGGGCTAAAACCAGTCATAAAAAGACAAGGAGGACCCTTAAATGTATATTGCTAAGTGAAAGATTCCAGTCTGAAAAAGTTACATCCTGTGTGATTACAGTCACAAGACATTCTAGAAGGTAAAGGTGCAGGAGAGAGGGAAAGAGGAGCAGACAGGATTTTCAGGGCAGTGCACTCAATATATTTTAGTAATGATGGATAATATCATTATGTACTTTCCAAAACCCAAGGAATGCATACTGGTGAATGTCTCCCAAAGGCCCACATGCCCAAGGCTCAGTTCTAAAGTGGTGCTATTGGAAGAAAGTGAATCCTTTTGGAGGTAGGGCCTAGTAACTGAGGCTGTGTCCTCAAAGGGGATTGTGGTTTCCAGTCTCTTCCTCACTTGCTGGTTTATGAGGTGCATGGTCTGTTCTACCATGCAGTTCCACTATGAGGTCCCACACTTTCCTCTCCTTGCCTGAGCTTAAACTAGAACCTATGCAACTTGGAGTCAAAAGAGAACTTTTCTCTTTGTAAGTTAATTAAGGCTTTACCGAGTAACATGAAGCTAACAAATAGTAGGCTGGGATGTGAACTATGCCCTTTGTTAACAATAATGCATCTATTATTAGTTCACCAACTGCACCACAATTGTACACAAGATGTAACAGTAGAGAAATGTGTGTTGGAGGAAGAGATGGAACTCTCTATAGTTGTTGTTTTTCTTATAGAATAAACCTGCTCTAAAAATGTCTATTATAATTTTTTCAGGATAAAAAAATTGAACTTTTTTTTACTTTTTTATTTTTCAATGAGAACCTATTAATTTTTTCTAAAAGTAAAATAAATTTTGATTTTTAATGATACCTATTCAACATGGAAATTACAGTGTTTTGAGCTTCCAAGTCCAACCATGAAAGCATCACAATAAGGACTTACACTCCCACAATAAACCACCTTAAAAATTGGACAAGTTAGAAGTAACTATGTTTAGCTTCCAGGCAGAAGCATACAGGATTGTGGTCTCTGATAGAATAGACACAGTCTGGGCTCCTCACCGACACAGTGTCCTAATACATTCTGGTACATGGCAGTGAAACACACAGGAAGCAGCCACCTCACTGGGCAGAGGAAATAAAATTGATTTCAGTGTCTGGAATATGAGAGGGGAACAAGAGAAAAGGAGTTAAGCTGAGGGGCACCAGAACTACATTGAAACTTCAGCCAAGTTCAAAGTTGGGTATGCACAGACTGCATGAGGTATGATAGAAGGATACATGTAAGAACTAGGAAAGACCTGTAAGGTGAATAGACATTCTCAAGACTGCCTGGTATGGAGAAACACTAGAGTTCTGTCCCAAAGAGACACAATAGTGCAGCATCTTCACTGAACACTCAGGCATTCACTGGAGACCCCAGAAAGGCCACACCTTAGAAATAGGACAGGAATGAGTCCTGGAGTAAGACTGCTGAAATCTGCCTTAACAAGGTATAAAACCAGCCCATGACATGAAGTTCCAGTAAACCAAATGCCTTCAGAAACAGGAACCAAAACAATATAAAGAAAATAATCCAAATTATTAGTGTAGCAATCATACATAGGAAAACTAATAGTTATAAATAAGAAGGCAGTGATTCATTACCAAGAAAAACATATAGTCAATAAAAATAAAGAGATGGGAGAGATATTGGTGTTATTTGGCAGGAACTTTTTAAGAGTACTATTATAAGCATGTCCAATTTTTTTATGTAGTTATTATTATTTTAAAGAATACAAAATAGTGATAGAAGAAAACAACATTATACATGATACAAGATTTCACTAAACAAAGTAACAGGAATCTATCAGTGGTTGCTGTATTACATGATGCTGTGTGCAAATTAGTTTTTCAGATTAACAGATATAAACGTATAAGTTTTGTTTTAAAAGAACAATAACTAAGAAGTTATAAGAAATTCAAGGAAGGAAAAAAATCAGAGTAAAAACAAAAGTTGTAAGCATTAACTGCTTCTTTCTTTTTTTATATTCATATAATTAGAATTCTCAAAGTACAAAGGAGTAGATAATAAATATTTAAAGATTTAAATTTCTGAATTTAGTTCAACTTATACTACATTTCTAAAAAAAATGAACCTTTTGCACAATAAATTTAAATAAAATCATACCAAGATACACAAAAATGAAACTGTCCAAAACTTATT
>PVKA01026402.1:0-31759 GCA_004027165.1 Ctenomys sociabilis | reverse complement strand
AAATATATATATATATATATATATATATATATATATATATATATATATATATATATATGAAAGTAAGGGTGTTCAGGGTCTCACTACTAGATCAGACTCATAGCAATTCTTTGTTTACAGCCTCCCAAGAGCTGGGATTGCAAGCACACACCACCAAGCCAGCTTCAGTTGCCATCTCAGTGAGCGCCAGGGGCCGAGCTGGCACGGCAGACACAGGAATCGAACCCCCAGGTCCCTATGGCTGCTTGCAGGCACTTTAATCCACTGAGCTATTTGGCTCCTTCTTCCTCAAGTATATTTAGAGTTCATGTTTTAATATTTAGATATTTAATCCACTTTGACTTTAGTGTAATGCGTTGTGATAAATCCATGTCTAGTTTTAGGTTTTGTGAAAAACCAGTTTTTCCAGCACAATTAAAAACACTATCTTTCTTACAGTGAACATGTTTGACCACTTTGTCAATGGTAAGGTGGGTATGTGTTTTTGTGTTGTATCTGCATCTTCTAATTCACGCCAATGTTCTTTAGTCTTTTTTTTTTTCCAGTACCATGCTGATTTTACCACTGTATCTTTGTATTATAATTTCAAGTCAGGAACTGTAATGCCTTCTGCTTTTCCTTTATTGCCTAAAATTCTCTTCTCTGTTCTTAATCTTTTATTGTTCTAAATATATTTGAGAAATGTTTTCTCTATAATTGTGATGTACACTGATGGTATTTTGATAAGGATTTCATTAAATCTATATAATAATTTTGGGAGTATGGCCATTTTCACAATGTTGGTTCTTCCTATCCAGGAGCAAATACCTTTCTGCTTTTTGACATCCTCTTCAATTTTTTTTTTCTTTTTTTCTTTTTGGAGTAGTATAATTTTCATGCTACAGATCTTTTGCGTACTTTGTTATGTTAATTCCTAAGCATGTTTTTGATGCTAGTGTGAAACGTATTGTTTGTCTTTTTCTCTCGATGAGTTTATTTTCTCTATAGAAGAATGCTATTGATTTTGTGTGTTGACTTTGCATCCTGATATTCTACTGAATTTGTTTATTGATTGTAAGAGCTTCCTAGTGGAGATTTTGTGTCTTCCATGTACAGTATTGTACCTTCTGCAAATAATGATAGTGTAACTTTTTCCTTACCTATTCTTTTTATTTCTCTCTTGTCTAGCGGCTATAACTAAACTTTCCAGAATTCTATTGAATGGGACTAATGATAGTGAACATCTTGTTCCTGATTTTAGAGTAAAAGCTTTCAGCTTTTCTCCATTCCAAATGATGTTGGCTGTTGGCTTGTCACAGATAGCATTTATCACACTGAGATGTAGGCCACTATTCCAATTTTCTACAAGGCTTGATCGTGATTAAATGTTGGAATTTGTAAAAATGCTTTTCCATGTCTATTGAGATGATCGTGTAGTTTTTTTCTGATATAGTGTATTACATTTATGGATTTGTGTATTTTGAAAAATCCTTGCATCCCTGTGATGAATTGTTCCTGCTCATTGTGGATAAAGTTCCCGATGATTTTCAGCATTGTATTTGCGAGTATTTTATTGAAAACTTTTGCATATATGTTTACAAGGGAGTTTGGCAAGTAATACTGTTTTTTTATTGAGTCTTTCACTGTTTTTGATATCAGTATAGTACTTGCCTCCGGGAATGAATTTGGGAGTGTAGCTTCCTTTTTAATTTCTTTGAAGAGATTGAGGTGTATTGGTATTAAATCTTCTTCTTCTTCTTTTTTTTTTTTTTGTGTCAGAACTGGGGAATTGAACTCAGGCCCTTGTGCTTGCCAGGGAAGCACTTATTCCACTGAGCCATCTCCCCGGGCTCTCAGTATTAAATCTTCTTTAAATGTCCTGTGGAATCCAGCTGCAATCCATTATGATCTGGGCTTTTCTTTGTAAGTTTTTGTTTACATTTTCAATTTCATTGGCTAATAAGGGAATATTCAGAGCTTTTATGTCTTCTTGATTCAGTTTTGACAATTTGTACCTATCCAGCAATCTGTCTGTTTCTTCTGTGTCTTTCATTCTATGAGTGTAAATATTTTCAAAGTAGCTGTTAATTATCTTCTGAATTTGCACTGGATTTGTAGCAATTTTACCATTTTTATTCTTTATTTTTTTGACTGACTTTTTTTCTCATTTTGATGAGTTTGGCTAGGGTTTTATCAATTTTATTTAATCTGGTAATGAACTAGCTCTTTGACTTATTAATTGCATTGTTTGTCTCAATTGCACTAATTTGTGTTATAATCATTACAATTTCCTGCTGTCTGGGTTTTGTGTTTGGTTTGATATTTCTTTGCTAAAAGTATGAGGTGCAGCATTAAGGTATTCACTTGTTCATTCTGCTTTCCTAATGTGTGAGTTCAGCAGTATAAATTTCAATCTGAGAACTGCTTTCATTGCATCCTACCAATTTCACTAAATTGTGTTTGAATTTTTATTGGATTGTAAATATTGCTTAAATTCTTGTTTAAATTCATCTGTAGCCAATTGATTGCTGAGTAAGGTGTTATTTAATTTCCATATATTTATGGGTTTTTGTGGTTTCCTTTCTAATTACTTTACAGTTTCATTGCTCTGACAATATGCATGTGAGAACTTTGGTTTCCTTGAATTTACTTAAGCTTTTACAAAATGTCCCACGTGCAGTTGAAAAGAATGTGTATTCAGATGTTGTTGGGTGGAACGCTCTGTAAATGTCCACCAAGTCCATTTGTTGAAAGATTTGGTAAAATTCTGCTCCCTCTTTGCTAATATTTTGTGTGTGTTTGACTTATCTTTTCATGATAATGATGTGTTAAGGTACCCTGCTTAGATTGTTTTATTGGTTATTATTTCTTCCATGTCTATGTAAATTTTTCATATATAGTTGGATGCTCCCGCACTGGGACATTCTTATTTATGACTGTTATATCTTCCTCTTGAGTTGTTCCCTATACATTATGTAGTGACCTTCTTTGTCTTATTTTATTATTCCTGGTTTAAAATTCAGATTATCTGCAAACAGGATAACTGCCCCTACTTCTTTTCTGAGGTCCTGGAGCATATGATATTTATTTCCCATCCTTTAGCCTATGAATTTCATTTTTGGTTAAATGTGTTTCACATATACAGAATATTATTGTAGTTTGGTCGCTGATCCACTCTGCCAATCTGCTTATTTTAATTGGGAAATTGAGTACATTTCTTTGATGATAATATTGATATATATTAGCTTATATTTATCATATGATTTTCTAGCTGTTCATTCTCCAGTTTTTTCTTTTCATAATTGTTTTCTGCTGTGAGATGGGTTCTTTCTGTTGTTACTTGAATTATAATCATTTGAATCCCTTTCTAGAGCATGTTTTAGTATTCTGCGTAGGGTCCGTTTGGTCATCATGAATTTCTTTAGTTGCTCACTGTCATTATAGTATTTTACTTCTCCATTAATTGTTTTATTATATATTTATTTGTTTATTTTTTATGAGCAGAATATACTTATTGAAGAAAAGAAAGCTCCTGTCTGAGAGAGAGGGACAGGCAGGGGGCCCTAGTGAGTTGTCCCCCTTCTCTATTAATTTTCAAAGAGTATTCTGCAGGATATATCGGTCTGGGTTGGATTTTTTTTTTTTTTCCTTGTGGGACTTGGAATGCTCCACTCTATGCTCTCTTGACTTGATTGTTTGTGCTAAGAAATCTGTTCTTATTCTAATGGGTTTTCCTTTCAATGTGATCTGTTTCTTTATCTGTCTGCTTTAGCATGTAGTTCTTTTGCTGAATTTCAGGAATTTTGATTATTATACGCCTGGGTATAATTTTAATTGGTTTGATACTATTTGGAGTACTATATCCCTGGGTTGCCTGATTGTAAGATTGCTTCCCATATTTGGGAAATTTTCTGCTATTACTTCTGCCAATATTCTTCTTTATGTCTTTTGGGTTGGCTTCTTGTTTTTCATTGATGCCTGTTATTGTTCTTTATCTTTATGTTATCTTACATCTGTTATATCACTATTTTCTAAATCCTTCATTTTTTAAAGAAATGATTCATTGCATGTTCACTAGCTACAATAGTGTCTTCAAGGTCTGAAAATCTATCGTCTCCATTCAGATGGTCTTGCAATCTTGTGACTGAAATTTTCATTGCCTGTATATCTACTTTAATGTGTTTTATGCATGGTATTTCTTTCCCATATTACTCATTTAAGGTTTCCATCATTTTTTATTGTCTTCTATTTTTTTAATCAGTATTTTCTTTAGAAACATTTAGCAATTTTTTCATTGTAGCTATCAATCATTTTTTTAACGTGGAAAATCATTTCTGATCTGATTTCCTCTATCCTCTTTTGCAGTTGTTTTGTTTACTTCAATTCCTTCATTTCCAAGATTTCAGGTGTGTTACTCCCAATTTGCTCTATGCTGATGTCTCCTGGATTTGTACTCTGTGGGCTCAGGGCCTGAGATGTCAATTTCTGCTTCATTTTTCTGTTTTCTATTTCAGAGATAACTATTTTGATTTATTTGATTGTTTTTTGAAATTTTGATAGTAGGTAATTGTAATACTGTAATCAGAACTTCTCTGTAAAGATACTGTTTGTTGTTCAGTTATCTCTCCTGCATCAGAGATTTCTGTTTTGTGTTTGTGTTGCAGTATTTTGACTTGTATGTTGATTGAGATGAGATATTGATTACTGTTTGGCATTGTTCTCCGTTCTTCTGTGTATTGCTTTGGTGCGGTGATTATCCAAGTGTCTCCTGACATTATTACCCAAGGTATAACATGTGGTTAAGGCAGGTATGATATACTAGTTAGAGTGGTACAGTTAGCAATACTTAAAACAGCATTTGAAATTTAGAAATTGAAAACGTTTTAAACTAATGGTTTCATATTTTGTGCTATAAGAACAAATACATTAGCAATATAACTATAAAAAGAGCAGATCAAAGTAAATTGTAAATTGGGAATTTGCATGTAAACCAGTTCTCTGAGCCCTGTCTTGGTAACTTCCCTTCACATACCTTGGATATCCAGGCAGACTAGTTCACCCACGTTGTGCCCTGTCACCTCAGTACTGTGAGGATCCTCCCGTTCATCTGGGATGGAGTCTGGGCCTCAATGGACCCAGGGCTACGCTTCACCTCACTGTATCCAGCCACAGGCCTCGTGGGTCTGCTGTGCTGAATGTGACAGGCTGCACTTGCCCATAGGGCTTGGCTCCTGGCTCCACTCTGCCACACTTGATCTGTGACTTTTGCCTTGGGTTGATCCCCCAAAACAACTATTTTATAATTTTGTGTGTAAAGATTTTTATGTGTATAACTTTATTCTATAAATTAGTGGCAATTATAAAAAAAGCATTTAGAGGTCCTAAGGAAATGTGAGGTTACCACCTGCATCTCTACCTGCTTATCCTTGCCCCATGACTGGTTATATTAGATATATGCAGAATAACCTGTTTATTTTTATGAAAAGGGAGAAACCATTGCTCTGATGACATGAAAATAAGTAAATGATAGTCTTGACAATTAGTTAACTACATTGTATTGTTCCTAAAAAGGCACCTCAGATACAAACATGATACACTAACATATGGAAGAGATGTAATTAATATAAATTTTGAATTTATCACTTTTTATTCTCAAATTTAATGAATGTGTGAAAATAATTGGTACAATATAAAAATGTAATATTATTTGTTATATTTAATTATTCAACAAAGGTATCAAATACAAATTATAATGTGGTGAAAGTGTATTGTAGAAATTCAGAAACAGAGTGGAGTCTTGACTCGAAAATGATTTGAGATATCACAATATATCACAACTTACATGTGATCGTGATAGGTGTTTCTGAGACTAATAATCACGAAGCATTTTATCTTAATTTTGCTTTCCTTAGCTGCTAGAGGGGAGATGTTGTCACCACAATCTCCTTCACACATTTTTAGCAGACTCAGCTGCCTCCATCACATTTCATAAACACACTACCAGAGGGATATTTCTGTGCCTATCACTGACATGCATACCAGTTCAGCTCTATATTGCATAATTCAATTCCTATACATATAGTTGTCATAAACAAAATTCACATAATTCTGTAAATCTACAATGTGATTGCACTGAATTATTGTTGATAAAATATTGATTTTTAGGCTACAAACCCGAAACCATTTGTTCTAGTGACTCTTCTCTCATCACTGGGAAAAATCTTGACACTCATAATGAAGAAAGGAAAGGTTTCCTTCAGCTCACAGTTCCTGGAGGTTTCAGTCCACACTCTGGCTGCCTCCAAAGTAGAGCATCACACAGCAGAGAACAATTTTTCATGGTGGCAGCAGAAGGCAGAGAGCAAAGGGAGGAGACTCATCTCAGGCAGCTAGCTAACATCTTTCCCTACCTCACACTGTAATGCATATTACCTGCCCCAGGGCAGGTGAAGCATTCACACCCACAGTAATCAATCACCAACTCCAGATGCTGCCCCATGATTGCATGAGGCTTTGGGGTACACATAGGCATAAACTATAGCACCATTATAACCTGTTTTAATTGATATTTTATAAAATACCAACAGTTTTAGTACAAAGTGCATTAAACTGCATGTGGGAACCTCAGAGATTAGATTATGAAAAGACTTGAGAAGCTTTTTGATTTGCTAATTCAGCCCAAGTTATGGTTCAGGAACTTTCTTTTCTTGTACATGACTTTCTTTTTTTAACTTGAGATTAAACTCCAGATTTTGCACTTTGCAGGCAGATGCTTATGCCACTGAGCTATCTCACTGGCCCTTCTACATGCAGTTGGGCCACTTTTCCCAGTTTGTGCACTTACCAGACTGCTGCTCCATCTCTTGACCTCTTAGAATGTCCAGCAGAATCTGAAATGGGACATGATCATCTATCTCCCCCCATGGATTTGACTCTAGATGATGTGTGATATTTTTTGCCAGTTACTGTGTATGTGGTGGATGAATTGAGATTTGCAACTTTTTATTTTAATTAATTAATTATTTGTTAATTTTATTTATTTACATTTTTGTGGAACAAGGGATTGAACTCAGGCCCTTGCACTTGCCAGGAAGCACTTATTCTACTGAGCTATCTCTCCGGCCCCTGATTTGGGATGCTTGCTTGTGAGTCTGTAGCCTCACTGCCACACAGAGCTCCGTCTCAGACCACCTGAAGTATCATAGCACAGTCTCTGTGGAAGTCAAGTGTTTCTTCATTATTTTCTCATTTAAGACCTTTTGGGGTTTCATTTTCCATTTTATATATACTCCGTCATGCAATTGTAAGATGATTAAACTAAGGTAGAAATTATTTGTTATACATTTAGCTATATATTTTTTCTATGTTGCCAGAAAGAAACAATAACAAGTCTAATATATTTATTTATTTATTTATTATTTTTTCTGTGATTATATTTGTATACTTGTAGGCTATTTAGAGTCTCACTGCTAGATCAGACTCTTAGTGATTCCCCCTTTTAGAGCCTCTCAAGTGTTGGATTACGGGCCTGTGCCATTACATCCAGTCTCAATCCCTGTCTTACAGTGCCCCAGGGGCAAGGCCAGCACAGCAGGCCTGGGAATTGAACCCCTGGTCTCTGCGCCTGCTTGCAAATGCTTTAATCCACTGCACTATTTGCCCAGCCCTCAAATGTAATAATGTTTACTTAAGCCAGGGAAAGTTTATAGAATTGGACGTCAATGTTGCATCATGAAGAAAATTTCAGACTAGCCCATCTAGGAACATGTACATGTTACATTTATAGTCACAGAAAAAGAACTGTTCCACAGCAAAATCCTTACTGTGTGCAGTTGGAAATTTCCATTTCTCCTCACACATTGCCTGATTTGAGACTCAGTAGACAAGATATCCAGAGAATATGATTGGCTTAGTGGCAGTTTTGTGATTATATTTGTATATTTGTAGGTAAAATTACACACTGTTTGAACATAAGCTAAACTGTAGTGCACTGAATACAGAGGCCACTTTGAACTAAAAATATCATTGAAGAGATTGATTTCAGCCCTTCAATTTCAGTTTAGTTTAACATATACCAGATGTTCAGAAAATGAAGAGAATATATTCCAAATGAAGAAAGTATATTCCAAGAGATAGAGAGATGGAACTCTGGGGACCAATAAAAAAATCCAGTGGAAACCTAAGCAGCATGAAGAATCAGATATGATAACACAGAAATTGACATCGGGTCTTCCAAGATCAGCTCTGGCTGCCTTCCTGAGGATAGGAAGCCTGAGGCATATCAGGAAGTGCAAGTAACCCTGAAATTACAATTTAGCCATCCTAACTGCAGAAAAATCCGTGATGGTTGCAAAAGTGAAATCCATTTAAAGCACTTGCTACAAAAGTGAGTTCTACTACACAACCTGGCTTCTGAGAAGTTCAGTATATTACTCAGGATTCTCTCAGAATCCTTCAGCAATTAGGTGTTTTGAAAATGATTCTTTTCTTCAGAACTAAACTGCAATGGAGATAGGAGAACTCAGAATAGTCAAAATTCAGAGTTACACAGGACTTTAGGTAGAACACAGCTGTGGGAGTATCTGAGACAGAGCAACAGAGTGGTTGGCACATATGGAGGCTCAGACAGTGACAGTCAGAGGTGTGTCAGGCACAGAGGTGGGTGACCTCGCCCACTATCTGAGCATTGGCTGATTTCAAGTAATTGCCAATCTTGTAGACACTGGGGCTGAGGACAGCAAATAATTTGTTCCCAATTCCCTCCCAGCACAGAGCTTGTTATTTTCCTTTCTCCTCCAACCTTAGAGACAATCTCAAAGCTTAGGGTGAGACTTGGAGTATTTGCTATGTTCCATGGTACACAGACCAAAAAACTAGAGGATAGTGGTGAAGAATTTAGAGCTTTCAATGATCTTGTTGTGTCACATGTGTCATAGGTTTACCGTCATAGCCCCAGGCTGAATATTCACCCCTACCATGACCCAAGCAATGCTAAACCTTGGAAGGCAAGAAGAGCGTGCTATGGCTTTGACACTGACTGCACCACCAGTCACTTACACTGAAAACTTACGAAACAAAGATGTGCCCATATCTTTATATGAATAATCTAATTTGTGGACCAAGAAATACACTGAGGAAAGACAGACTATGGAACGCTAAATTGCCCTGAGTTGAATTAACCAAGGAAGCTAAACACAAAATGGTTCCGGTTGTGGCCCAAAATGCATCAAGTAAAGAGCAGAAAGGTATGTTGGGAGAGATGGTAAGTGTGGGTAGCACAGATCTGGTCCATCACATGTTCACCTGAGGTGCTCAGAATGGGAGCAATCAGACAATGTGGCCCGGATATAAACCTGTGTGTGATAGCAGAGTAGTAACATGGGCAGGATCAATACCAAGAGCTTTGGCTAAAAATTACTATCAGGATTACAGATATAGTTTGTCAGGAATTTACATAGTTCAGAGTGCAAATGAAAAACAGTTTGTGGAATATATCTCCAAGATGACTTATGAACCTGAGCATGAAACAGGTATCTACATTCAAAGCTTAAGTGTGTCTAGATTGTTCAACAAAACTGCTTAAGGAAAACAGAAAAGTCGAAGGTAGAAATGGAGGGACTCATTTGATTAAGCAAAGAACTGACACAGCATATTTATTTTCAGTTTCTCAGAGGTGCTTAACACCTTGAAACTCAGGAACACGAGCTTGAGAGTTTTCACTACAAACATTCTGTAAACATCAGACTCCTCACTCCTTTTAGGTAGGAGAAAGCATAAACTCACAGTTCGTTTAAGTTGCCACTTGCATACCTATGTCTCTCATATAACTTTGTTTACATATTGAATAGTGAGGCTCTCATTGCGACCTAAAGGACTGCTTGGATCCAAATTTTCTGTCATGTGTTGGAGACTTTTCTTTTACTCCTTTTAAAGTTCTGGAAAAGTACATCTGTTTTGTTTTGCAGAAACTTAACTTTGCCACAGCATTCCATTCTGTTTATGAAGAATTTAAGGAAATGAGAAGAGTCTTACACTTCACACTACTTTCAGAGCAACACAGTGTCTTTCTCAGTTGCAAAGATCCTCACGAAGACTTTGGGCTCATAAATTGGTTAAGAAATATTTCACCACTATGGCGCTCTTAGCAGCAAGAGCGTACTGGTGTCACGCGTCCTCCATCGTGCTCCTCCCCACAAAATTTACAGAGGTAATTAGGAAAGGCCAAAAGGAGCTGCACTTACTGATTTGTTTTGCAGACTAAGGGGTTTAAGTGAGGACGACACAATTTTCATCAGATACTGTAAATAAGACTGTCCAAACCTAACTCAGAAACTTATTAATGGCACTGTTAGGGCTATTTGACTGGTTTTTGACAAAGGGAGAGACAGATAGACAGACAGAAAAAGAGAGACAGAGAAACAGGAACACAGAGGGACAGAGAAAGAGAGAGGACAGAGACAGAGACAGACAGACAGACAGATACACACAGACACAGACATAGACACAGACAGAGAGGAAAGAGAAAGAAAAATAAAGGTCATAATGATTAAATGATTTTTGTTTTAGAACTGTACTTAAAATGATATTCTAGTTTACAGCTGACATGGTTTGTAAGAGTGTTTAAAGAGCACTCAAGCATTTTTTTTTTTTTTTTTTAATCCTGATGGGAGCTATTTTCTTGTTGTTGCTACATGTTGGGAATCATTGACATTGTGAGCACAAAAGGTTTCCTTACTGTTTTGATTCAGAAATGGATATGGGCAACTAGGTGTTATGTGAAGACAAAAGACCAGGAAAGATGGTCTTTTGTCTTCACATAACAAAAGACCATCTTTTGTTGGTCTTTCGTTATGTGAAGGAGGAGATGTGGAGGAGAAGAGAAGCTGCAGTGGACAAGATAACTGAGAATGGCAAAGAAAGATGGGTGAAAACGTGGTATCTAAAGATTCTCAGGATAATGTATTTTTAACTGGATGTCTCAGACCTACATCGCACCAAGACGAAAATATCTAAGTACAACTAAACAATGTTGTTTTATACCATCATAACCCTCATTTTTGTTTCCTCTCACACATAAACTTTTATTTTAATTTTATCCTTTTAATACATTTAATCTTAGTCTTAAAAAGAGGTGAGACAATCTGATGACTACCAAGATTTAACAAGTCACTACTTTGGATTCACATGAGTTTTTAATTAACTTCACCATCCTCCAACCATAGACATGGACTCCTAATAAATCATTGAAAAAACTATTTGATGTAAAAATATGAGGTGTTTTATAATAAATATGGAACACTGTTGCTTAGCATAGGAAAATATTTTTCAAAAAAGAAAATCACTTAGTCTCAATTAATATTGCAATAAGTAGACTCCCATCAAGACACACTGTGATACATGCTTACAGAGTCAATACATACAATTTCACTATTAATTAGTTTTAAGAATTTTTGCCATTATTGGTCACTAGTCATTGATTGTCATCACTATTTCCTCAGAGTACAATATTTTTCTAATTATATTTATGATGCTCTTAAGGAGCAAATTTAAAAACAACAAAAATTTCACAAAACTGTGCAAAATACATCTTCCTCTTGGCATTAAGGAACCTCCATGCTCTTCAGAACATTACAGGGTTTTCTTCTCCTTACACAGTCAGCAAAGGGACAGGACATCCCAGGGTAGTGCTTCACGAGCAGAAAAGGACTCACAGTCGGGTATGCCCCAGTGACTACTGCAGCGACATTCAGGAGAAACCTATTAGGATTGCTATACATAGTGAAAAATGCTTGGAAAATGGAAGAGAGCGTATAAAAACAGACAAACGTGCTGACCATAAGAATGATGGTTTTTGTGGCCCTGGTTTCAGGGGAGGATCTTTGTGTGATGTTGGTCTTAAGAATATGCTTCATTCTCTGCTTATGCCTGTACAGGGTGGAAACTAAAGAGCCGCTGGTCCAGAGCATGAGCCCCACACACAAAACATCAGGGAGGGACAGCAGTGTTGCATGCAGAATTTTCTTAGATTTTAGTTGGGAAGCACGAGAGCAGTATCCAAACTCTTTTCTGTATGTGATGTTTTTATGGTGCCACTTGTCAGTAACATTCAAGACAATAATTGTGTTTAATAGTAGGTGGAAGATCCAGAAGAGCTTACTGAAGATGCTTATATACTTGGAAGCTGTTACCTTAAGTCCTGCCCAGGTGGAGTTCCTAGGACTGATAATGATCACCTGGAAAACACTCAAGAGGGAGGTACTACAAATGGACACACCTCTGCCTACTCTGTGAACATAGAAAACAAATTTACATCCAAGGTCATTGAGAAAATCTTTCAAGCCAAATGCTGCCATTGTGTCAGGAATCCCCCTACACATAATGACTACAGTGTTGGCGAAAACCAGGTGCTTGAGAATCTGATCAGTGGATCTTAATTGATACTTAGTGAAATGCAGGCAGATGTACTGATAAAGAAGGGAGACATTTCCAAGTGTTCCAATGAGAGTTTGAAAGAAGAATACCATTGCCGTTGCCAAATTCCTGGAGGCCATTGAGCCACATCCAGTGTGAGACCTTCGTCTTCCCTGCAGAGTTTCCTGAACTGAAATGTGCAGAATGGCTTATATATATCTCAAGAACCGAAGTTTAATTTTCTACCTGTGATTGCACACTTATGGTTATGTGTACGAAGGCATTATTCATATAAAAAATTTTGAGCACTAAAACTAGGAAGGGAAACTGAGTTACTAGTATAAAAACATGTTAGCGGATCCCTGGCATGGTCTTTGTTTGTAACATTCTCTGACGCGGGCATTGGGATTATTTTCATTTTGAAGCTGATCATAAAAGGAGAGTGGTTGGCTTTGCCTACTTCCCATACTACTTATGTGCACATAGGGAGTTGAAGCTGCCCTGGCGTGAGAAATAATGTTTTATTTAATGTTCTTGTTTCCTCCAGCATGAGACAATTTTGTTTTCATTAATCTGGAAGTGTGTGACTTAGTTTTATCTATGTTTCTGTTTTTGTTTATATAGATGGCATTTTACTTTATACATTTTTATAAAATGTTCCACCTATACCAATGTTTACTGTATAAAACTATCAATTCTGAGAATCAGAATTCTGTGGAAATGTGGGGACGCAGAATGTAATTACATGCTTCACATTCCTACAAGTCAGATTACTTTCTCAGGATTAGACCAGAGTATTTCACTTGGTGTTCAGTAGGAGGTAAATGTTCAGTTACCATTATTAATCACATCATGTTGTCTCGTACATCACACGCACTTATACAGAAACACACAATAACATATTCAAAAGAGCAACCAAGTTTATATAAATTTTCAGCACACTTACCTTATTTTAATCTCTGAATTAATGAAGTTACAATATGATCTAAAAAACTTTTATGATATATCTCATATACAAAATAGAATTTATGAACTGATAATTGAGCATTATCCAATGAGAAATAGTGGGGTATACTCTTCTTATATTCACAATTCATTTCAGCATAATAGATGTCTCTGAAATCTGAAAGTGCTTCTTGTCTGACTGTTATGGTGAAAAGAGGCCCTCACAACAACCAGCAGTCAGAGGTTTTCAAAAGGGACACAGTCACTGTCTCCACTCCACTCCACTCCACTCCAACCTGCTGGGGGAACCTGATACCTCTTTAAGTGCCTAAAACTCAAGGAATCAATTCTACTTCTGGGGCTGCAATTCATATGCAAAACATCCATGCTAATTAAAGAAATGTTTATTGTAAACTCCTATGTGTTGTTAGAGTATGTGCAATAACCATTAAAATTGAGTCTCTAGTCTTGTCAGACTCAAGACATTTGGTTTTAATATACAGTTCTTGAAATTCAGATAGTTTTGTCACTTGTGTTATACTCTACCAAACGATGTCACTGTGAGTCCCCCCCCCCCGAAATTTCACCATGGATATTCAGCTATTGGATTGTTGTTGGGTGTGAGACTCACCTCTGTTTCTTAGATCATTTCACGTTTCAGAACTTCCGCTTCCCTCCCACATGTCTCTGTCACTTGGCCCATCTGAAACACAATAACTTTTGCTGCCGAACCATGTACTTACTTTTCAGACTCTGCCTTTGATACAGAAACAGACATACTCACCTTTTTATCCAATCACCAGGGCTCTTGCCAATGTGTGATTTTGCTGACACCTCATGTGTTTGTGGAAGAACTGATCATCCCTGAGATATGTGTTGGTGAGTCCGTGACCTCACCTTCCCACAGAGTACAATTACCACTTTACCTTCCATATTACAGTACAGTCTTCAGGGAAGTTGAGTGGTCCTTCAAAACTTTTTTTCAGTTGCTAATTACTAAGGCCAATTACAACTTCCAAGTCACTCTCTCTTAAGAGACAATCGCAAATATATCTTATGACCTCTTGTGTCAAATGAATACTGATGCAAATGAGAAATCGGATGGAAACACATACTACTGACATGTGGAGACTTTTACTTAACTATTTACGTACTCAGTGAGTTTATTTGTGACCAATAGGCCTTTGATTTGTCAGTGATGATTTGATATCTTGATACTCTACTTCATCTGATTGTTAGATCTATAATCATTTCAGTAGAATTGTTGGCTCTTCTCATTTTCATAACACATCATCTCCAAATAATAATAATTTTAACTACTTCTTTCCTATTCCTATTCCTTATATTGTTTTCTCATGTTTAACTACTCTGACCAAATTTTCTGCACTATATAAAATAGAAGTAGTGATAATGGTTATTCTGGTATTGCTCCTGATTTTATAATAAAGGCTTGATTTTTGGTTCACTTAGTTTGCTTTTAGCTGTTGTTTTGTCTTAGGTGGCTTTTATCAGTTTGAGATAAAGACTGTCTATTCCAAATTTTTCAAGTTTTTTGTCTTGAACTGGTGTTGGACATTGTCAGATAGTTTACTGTATCTATTGAGAGGATCATGAATTTTTTGAGATTGGCTCTATAAATACTATATATTACATTTATTGATTTATGTATATTCAATCATTGTTATGTACCTGGTATAAGTCATAGTTTATCACAATACATAATTTCGTTTGTTTTTTTTTTTTTGAAAGTGTCCCACTTTGCAGTTTAGGCTGTCCTGGAGCTCACATTGTAATCATGCTGGTTTCAGACTTGCAATAATCCTCCTATCTCAGCATACCAAATTCTGGGATTACAATAGTAGATAGTTAGATAGATAGATACATAGATAGATAGATAGACAGACAGACAGACAGATGATAGATAGATAGATAGATAGATAGATAGATAGATGATAGATACACAGACAGATAGACAGACAGATAGATGATAGATAGATGATAGATAGATAGATAGATACATAGATAGATGATAGATAAATAGATAGATAGACAGACAGATGATAGACAGACAGATAGATGATAGATAGATAGATAGATAGACAAACAGATGATAGATATATAGATAGATAGACAGACAGACAGATGATAGACAGACAGATAGATGATAGATAGATAGATAGATAGACAGACAGATGATAGATAGATAGATAGACAGATGATATATAGATAGATGATAGATAGATAGATGATAGATAGATAGATAGATAGGTGATAGATAGATAGATAGATAGACAGACAGACAGATGATAGATAGATATATAGATAGACAGACAAATAGATGATAGATAGATGATAGATAGATAGATTGATGTTAGATAGATAGGTAAATAGACAGACAGACAGATAGACAGACAGACAGATAGATGATAGATAGATAGATAGATAGACAGACAAACAGATAGATGATAGATAGATAGGTAGATAGGCAAATGATAGATAGATAGATGATAGATAGATAGATGATAGATACATAGATAGATAGACAGACAGACAGACAGATAAACAGACAGACAGATAGATAGACAGACAAACAGATGATAGATAGATAGATAGATGATAGATAGATAGATAGATAGATGATAGATACATAGATAGACAGACAGATAGATGATAGATAGATAGATAGACATTCAGACAGACAGATGATAGATAGATAGATGATAGACAAATAGATGATAGATAGATAGATGATAGATAGATAGACAGACAGATAGATGATAGATAGATAGGTAGATAGATAGATAGACAGAGGCAGATAGATAATAGATAGGTAGATAGATGATAGATAGATGGATGATAGATAGATAGATAGATAGATGATAGATACATAGATAGATGATAGACAGACAGACAGACAGATAAACAGACAGATAGACAGACAGACAGATAGATGATAGATAGATGATAGATGGTAGATAGATAGACAGACAGATAGAAGATAGATTGATAGATGATAGATAGATAGATAGATAGATAGATAGACAGAGGCAGATAGATGATAGATAGGTAGATAGATGATAGATGATAGATTAATAGATAGATAGATAGATAGATAGATAGATAGATAGACAGACAGACAGACAGGCAGACAGACAGATAGATGATAGATAGATAGATAGATAGATAGACAGACAGACAGACAGACAGACAGACAGAGACAGATAGATGATAGATAGAGAGATGGATAGATATAGATGATTCTCTTCATTTTACATGCAAATATCCTAAACAGAAATTTTACATCTATATTTACTAGGGACATTAGCCTATTGTTCTGTTTTATGGTTTGATTTTGGAAATAACATAATGTTTTCTAGCACCTCTCCAAATTTCTTGAAAACTCAGCTGTGTAGCCACCAAAGGTGCTTTTCTTCAGTGGTATGCATTTAACTGCATTTTTAACTTCATTTATTCATAATAGGTCACTAAGAAATTTTATAATTTCTTGATTCAGCTTTGATAGTTTAAATGTATCTACCAATCAGTCTTATTCTTCGTTTTCAATTTTATTAGAATAAATATTCTTGTAAATGTTGATTATCATTTGAATTTCTTCAGGGTCAGTCTTGACTTCACCATTTTCATCCTAATTCCGTGAATTTGAGTATTTTCTTCTATTACATTAATCATGATTTCTTCAATTATTTTAATAATATTGGCTAAGAGCTTATCACATTTATTTAATATCCAATTGAGTCATCTTTTCAATGCATTGAATCTTTGTGTTGTTTTCTTAAACGCCATTGCATTAGCTTCCATCTGATCTTTATTTTCTTTTCTTAATTTTTTAAATATTTTTTGGCAGAAGTGGGGTTTGAACTCAGGCCCTTGTGCTTGTCTGGGAAGTGCTTCTTCCACTGAGCCATCTCCCCAGAGCTGTATTTATTTTCTTCATATGAGTTTTGAGTTGACTTGTTTTGATTTCACTAGCAATTTGAGATTACAATTTAGATTTTTTTATTTGAGCTTGCTCTGTCTTCCTGATATGGGTCTTCATCATTGCAAATTTTCCTCTTAGAACTGCTTTCATCTGTTCCAGTATGTTTTGTTGGCACTATCATTTAGTTTTAGACACTATTTATGTTTGTAAAATTTTTTTCTGTGACACATTACCTCAATAGGGTGTTATTTAATTTCTACATATGTATGTATGTATGGAGTTTTTGTGATTTCTTTTGTTGTTGATTTGCACTTTCATTACAATATTTTCAGATAATGTGTATGGGATAATTGTATTAATTTCATACTTACTTAAGTATATTTTGTGGACTAAAATGTCTATGCTGAAGAAGTTCCCATTTCCTTTATGTTTTAATTTACATCACCCAAGGAAACAGTGATATTAAGAAATTTTAACATATTTATTTGCTGTTTCTATTTCTCCATCTGAGAAGTGTTTACTTATTTCAAATGCCTGTTTTGGGTTGAGAATATAATTTTGGAGGATGGGGTGATTTTGTGAAATTTTATGTATTTTTATTTTTTATTTTAAAGGGAAGAATTACCATAAAAACAATTGTCTAAAATTTCAAAGAAAAATCGTTGAGAGTAACAATTATCAGTACATTGCTATCTTCAAAAGTAATTGATCATAACCAAATATGAGGGAAGAAAACTCAATCAAGCAATGGAGTCATGACTATACTTTCAATGAACTAATTGCAGTGAGTAGCACAGCTATCTTAACTATCTTGTGTATTTTTTCTCTACATACATATTTCCTTTCCTCTTTGTTCTTTACTCCCTTCCCCTTTCTTTTCACTTTCAAGCCTTTTATTCTTGTTTCAAAATATCTGTTGTACATTTTGGTATTTACTTACTCTGTTTTTCTGTATTTTTAGCTAGCTGCCCTTTGGCTGAGGAAGAGCTGAAAAAAAATTTCCCTATACTGTTGGTTTTCTCTTCAGGTTTTGGTGGCTTATCTGTTTTTAATAGGATGAGGTTGCAGTTGTTGATTCTTAGTAATAACAGCTGTGCAGAGTTTTGGTAAGAAGTCCTTGCCTACACCAGTGTCTCTGAGCATATTATCCATTTTTGTTTTCCTTTTGATTAGAAAAATTAGAATTCAGAAATGTAGAATCTTAGTGATCAGTGTTTGGTGCTTGAGATGAGAAAGGGAGATGTTTACTAATTTGTAGAAATAAATTTAGTGATTCTACTACGAAGAATTAAATATTATAGTCAATACTAATGTTTTGGATTCTTGAAAATTACCAAATAGTATATGTTGTGTGTTCTCATCCCCAAAATGTTGCAAGATGGTGTATACATAAATAATTCACCAATATTCCAAAACATTCCAAATTGTTAGTTATGTTAAACCTGCATGAAGTATATGTCAGGAAAAATTACA
Organism: Ctenomys sociabilis; assembly: GCA_004027165.1. Taxonomy (NCBI): domain Eukaryota; kingdom Metazoa; phylum Chordata; class Mammalia; order Rodentia; family Ctenomyidae; genus Ctenomys; species Ctenomys sociabilis. The sequence continues at coordinate 13,011 of PVKA01026402.1, read as the reverse complement.
AAATTGTACACATTGCACTATGATTCCTTCATCTGTGAGTTGTCCACATTCTTAGTCTCTGTCTGGCTGCAGGTATTATGGTAAAGGAAGTTTGTCCAAAACACTGGAGTGTTCTCCCTTCAGGGATGCCCATAAAAACTTTTAATTATTTCAGGGAAATGAGAACTGTATGCAAGGGTTTTTTTTTTTTTAAAGTTTGTTTAATTTGTTGTGTTCTATTCATCTCAACTTCATGATGTTTTGCTTTAATTGAAATTTTAAGTGAGCTGATAATTGCAATTCTGTGGGGATGGAGGACAGCTTATTTCATGTTCGGTAGGCCTCCTTGCCCACAGTCTGGGTGTTACAGCTGTCACCACCACCCCCGTTCACCTCAAATGCAGGATGGTGCTTGGGGAGCCCTTTTCTCTTGGTCTGGGAAGCAGAGGTTGCAGAATAATGACTTGTAGAGAGTCCCAGTCTTCATAAGTCACCAGGTGTGACAAAACAACTCATCCAGGCACACAGGAGAGAGGGCTAATGGCTGCAGAAGTTTACTCCAAGCAGCACTAAAGTTTGATATCTAGGATCCTTTTGACATTGAGTCAATAATCATTGTGTTGCTCAACCTGTTCTACAGGGATTGCAGGGGAAATTATACAGCAGCATTATTGCTTCCATAAATGTTTTGTATTAGTGATAATGACTGTGCTGAAGTTCACCAAATCTGCCATGTTTCTGCAAAATAGAGTGAAAGCATTTCAATTAATATAGTATAATAATTAATCTCTTGAGTTACAAAAGTTTGCTGAAAATAATTAGACATCTGCAAAAATACATATGCATCAAGCTGTTATCCTCCCTCGTATTGGGGGACCTGACTTGCAGTGCAAGTTAACTTTAAATTTGAGGAATTCAGACATCAGGACTTTTCAGATTGAACTGCATCTTGGGATATTTTACCAGGGTGTAAAACTTCTACTTTCATTTTCAAGCTCTTCCTTGTGTATTTACCATATGAATACAACAGAGTGATTGCTCAGATAACCCAAATATTTTTCTTTTGAAATTTTAGAATCATTGTGAATATATTTACTACCTTTTCTTTCTTTTTCTAAAGTACAAAGTATTCAAATTTATGGTACCGAAAAGTGATTAATTTGATAATATCAAATATAGTGTACCTTTGTCTTAATTAAAAATTTAAATTAATTAAATTTTCTCTTGGAGCAAATTCCAATATTATTTATGATATTATGATAAGTGCCAAAAATTACAGTGTATATGATTATGTCAGAGCCAATTTCTGTTTTTTCAAATGCAGTTAAATGATTAATTAGAGCAAATTACTGAGTGCATTACTATTTTTTGTTTGTTTCTTTGTCTATTTTTGTGTGTGATTCTGGGGATTGAACTCAGGACCTCGAGCTTGCCAGGCAAGTGCTTATTCTACTGAGCTATCTCCCCAGCTCCACTATTTTATTAAAACATGTATCCTGATTCAAAAGTAATACAGATATATAGAAAAAATATTTTCACATGAATTAGAATAATTATAATCAATATCATTCTATATCTATCTATCATCTATCTATCTATCTATCATCTATCTATCTATCTATCTATCTATCTATCTATCTATCTATCTTTATATATATCTATATCTATCTGTCTGCCTATTTAATCAGTGAATACCATTTTGTGCCTCTCTCTACAAAGCATACTGAAAAGGTATGGCTACAGAACGGTGAGGTCTTCATCTTTCTTGACAATTAGATAAAACATAAATTGTTTGTGCTAAATTGATTTTTGTGATCTTAAGTAAAATATCGGTTGTGCACTGCATCATGTTGGGAATTTAGTGTAAAAATAGATAAGCCTGTAAACATCTGTGTGCATGTAATGCTGCAGTGTGATGAATTCAGCTCTTTCAGAAAGATAATCAGTAGAGAGAAAACTGGGTGGAATGAATGTTCTCTTTCTTTCTTCCTTTCTTATTTTTTTTTCAATAATTTTATTGAAAGGTATATCCCTTAGTACCAAACATGATGGTAGTTGGTTAGGTTACCCCTGTCAACACAAAATTAATACTGATGTTTTTAAAACGTTGAAATATATCAGACTTTTGGTAAACTGAAGTTATCCATCTAGGACGGCTTATGAAAAGTTGAAGGTAGAATATACTGTGGTTCTTTGGTTGACATCATAATGCTCACTTGTCTGTAATGTGATACCAAAGTGGGTATGCATTCTGGACAGACTCAGGCTTCAGGCCTCACTGACCTGCCATTTACGACACTGGGACTATTAAAAGCTTCATAGGATGCAAATGTTGACAAATGAGGAGGGACTTACTGGGTGAGAAAAAATAGTAGATACTTAGATCCATCTCAATTTGTGCTCAACATGTAGACAAAGTGCATTGCTAGGAAAATATTCAACTCAAGTGTGCATTTCTATTGGCAATTATCAGGTGTAAAAATTGGGTCATGGAGGTCTACTGACCTCAGAAATAAGGGTGCATTATTGAACAGAATTTCACCCAACTCAAATGTACTAAGAAGTGCATTTCTCATGACTGATTCCTGTATTTACTTTTCTTTTTTCAAATTTATAAGGTATAAGTTGTTGTTGTTGTTTTAACCACAAAGAATTTGGCTGAGTACAACTTTAAAGTCAATTCCCACCGATGAAAAGCAGAGCAAAAAATGTATCACCTATAGAGCATGAAGTCTAGATTTGCTCAATCAGATAGAAAGCAAATTATTTTGACTTGTATTCAGCTTACTTAGAGGAGAAGGACACTGAGAGGAGAGTTGTGCATGCTGGGTACAGAGACGGACACGTGTTCCAGTCCTAGGAAGATTCACCCCAGATTTCTAAGCCATGAATGCACTCTTTTGCACTGGCAAGCATAGCTTCTGGCATGTACTCCCAATCACAAGCCTGGGCACCAAGCGGCAAATGGATGAGAACTGACTGAGGTATATCCTGGATCTCCAGTTATCTGTCAGTTCATGTGTGTGTGTTTTACACAGAATAAATAGCACCTATGCTCATAATCACAGCAATAATTGGTCATCCAGTGGCCAGAGAAGGAGCAGTGTCTCATAGACGTAGTGATTTTGGTAAACTGGGTTTGACAGCGGCTTTGCAGAGTCCTGTACCATTATATCCAGTGAGCTGGATCTCAGAAAAACTTCATGGTGCCTCCGGCCCTGGACCCAGCCACCAGCCCGCCACACCCGTTACATTAGCCATGCATGCCCCCCTGAGAGCCAACAGACACAAAAGTTACATTTTTCTTTTATAGGTCTTGCTTTATCTAGGTCTTAACTATCCAGCAGAAAAGTATAAAAATGAGGTATATAAAATAAGGCCATAATAATAAGCTGAGCTGTAAATGGCTCTAGTCAACAAGTTCTTCAGATAACCCACTATTATTGTGGACTGCTGGACTGTGTTGGATTGTTTTGTTGGATTCAAGCACCTATAAAAATTGAGTAACAGTAGAATACCCACTTTTGATAGGATTAAACAAAAAGGGGATACAAAGGAAGAACCATATTCTGTGTTTGTATAAACAGTACAGTTATAATAAATGTGCAATACTTCTGCATAATTCTATGAGAAGAAAGGCTTGCATTACTAGTGTTTGGACAGGATATCCTCTCTGCTTCTTGTACTATGGGTAACCACTAGGAAGATAACAATGTAAAAAGTATTAATTATTGAAACTGTACTACAACTCAGCTTTTAAAAAACTATAACTATACAGCTACATTCTCTTAATTCATTGATTAGAAGCATCTGCTATAATTGTGTCTGTAAATAGAATATCATGTATGCACCTTGTACAACAAAAAACCACTATGAAAACAATATGAAATGTATTAATTATTGAATCTGTCCTGTTGATTTGATTTGAAACTATCTCATCACTATTTGTTTTTTAATACAATAAAAGAAAAGAAAAACTGAGAGCCATCAGAGTGGCAGTGGCCCCAATCATAGGAGATAAAATTCAAGAAAATAATTTTTGTTGCCATGGTTGCAAAGTAGGTGACAACCTTGTCCCATTGGGATTTGAAGGGCAGGCAATGAAGCTCACTCCCAACAGTGAGATGAGTCAATAAGCTGTTGCCAGAAGTTCACTCAAGCTCAAAGTGATGGAGTAGTAGCTGCAGCCAGAAGCAGGAACTAACTAAACTACAGAAAGAAAATCAACTTTATGTTTTAGTTTATTTAAAACAGTACTCAAAACAACCCAGAATCTCATTTTGTTAAATTTATCATTATTCTTTTGACAAAATTTTGAAAACTATGCATAAAAAGAAGAGACCCCAAAATTTTGGATATAAATGATGATACAAATGGAGGACGATTTTGTATCTGTATATAAAAATAGTTAGGGCAGATATACAACTACTTTATCTTAATTCAATGAGAAGAAAGTTTTACTAATAATGTCTTGACAGGATATCATATCCGCATCGTGTACTATGAATAATCATTACAAAGTCACCAATGTGTAATATATTAATTACTGAAGCTGTCCTACTCATAGGTTCTGAAACTGTCTCAGGGCTATTTGTTTCTCAATAAAATTATTATAAAATTTTGGATATAAATATAAATGAAATAGATATATAGATATGGATATATTTATGTAGAAATTGATATAAATAGATATACATATAGATAGATGACATAGATGATATAGATATACATAGATATAGATATAGATGTGAGAGAAAGAGATAGATACCAGCTTGAAAAATAGGAATAAATTATTTTAAGGAAAATTTTAAAAGGCTTCTATACACAAATGTGAGTGGCCTCCAGGTTTGGCTGCTGGAAGTATGTAGTGCTAAATTGTTGACCTGGAGAAATGTAGAAGGGCAAACATAAGATAAAGCCTTGGAGAATACAGATTTTATTTTTCCTCCAGTAAAACTGGCACTTAAAAAGAGTCCATATATATATATATATAATGCCCTTCATATTTTATTTATTTATTATAATTTCCTTTCATTGTTACTCTAGGGAGACAATGCAATGTTTACACTTGTGGGTCTGATTCATTTTACTAATGAGTATAGCATCTAGTTGCCTCCTTTTGTCTGTAAAATCCCCAAGTTTGTCTTTGCTTATAACTGAATAACACTCCATTGTATAAAAAAAGTCATGTGCTTTTATACATTCTTCAAGTGATGGGCATTTTGGTTGTTTCCCAGATTTGGCTATGAAAATTTGTGCTGCTATAAGCAGAAAGAAACTGAACACAACTTATAAACAATGAAGATGAGGGAAATGGAGAAAAGATGGAAAAAATAGAAGGGAGATAATCATTCAAGTATATATACAGGGTTACTGACTTAATTGTACTATTCATTTCTTCCATTTTTAAAAGTAACATTTGAATTCCGCTGTGGCCTCCATGGAGGTGAGGCGAGCACTGGATGGGTCTCCCCAGGAGCCTGAAGGTCGCTCCCCACCCTGGGACAAGTGTTCGGTGCTGTTAACTACGTACAACGAGCACGAGAACCTGCCTCTCGTCGTGTGGCTGCTGGTGAAAACCTTCTCCAAGAGTGGATTCAATTATGAAATTATAGCCATAGATGGAACAAGAAGCCCAGATGGAACAAGAGATGTTAATGAACAGTTGAGAAAGATCTACAAAAGATCAGACAAAATTCTTCTAAGCCCATGGGAGAAAAAGTTAGGACTCGGTACTGATGTATTCATGGAATGAAGCACGCCACAAGAAACTACGTAATTATCGTGGGTGCTGGTTTCTCACAGCAACCAAAACTTATTCCTGAATTCATTAGAAAGTAAAGACAAGGTAATTTTGATAATGTGTCTGGAACTCGCTACACAGGAAATGGTGCTGTATATGGCTGAGATTTGAAAGGAAAAATAATCAGCCATGGGGCTAATTTTATAACTCAGATTTTGCTGAGACCAGGAGCATCTGGTTTAACAGGAAGCTTCAGATGATACAAAAAAGAAGTTCTACAGAATTTAATAGAAAAATGTTTTTCTAAAGGCTATGTCATCCAGATGGAGGGGATTGTTCAAGCAAGGCAATGGAATTACACTATTAATGAGGTTCCAGGATCATTTGTGGATCGTGTTTATGGTGAATTCAAGTTGGGAGGAAGCGAAATTGTATCTTTCTTGAAAAGATTATTGACTCTTTTTGCTACTACATAAAAGAAAATTACTCACTTCTACTTATCATGTTCAATTCAGTTGAAAGGTAAAGGAGCCCTCTTACTGATTGTTGTAACATGTACTCTTAGAACATTACCATAAGGTAAGGGAAATTTTATATGAATATGTCGTCTGGAGAAACTCCATTTCTTACTTGAAACTAAATTTTAAAGTTATTTGCATAATGAGAAATGCTCTCAATTTTAATTTACATTTTGCTGTACTAAAACCTGTAAATAAATGTACATGGATTTTCATATTAAATGTTACTGGCTTCTTTAGAGTAAAAAAAATAAAAGTAACAGTTAATGCTGAAAATTTTCATTTTGTCTAATTCCATGTGCTAATATCTATAATCTGAGCAACTATGTCTAAGACAGCATTATGCAATACAAAATTTATGGTTGAATGCATTTCATCTTATTCTTTTAAATGCATATAATCTCAGGTGTCTTATCAATTATTACTATCCTCTCTTTAAAGTGAAATAAAAAACAAAAAAATTTAACTATGAAAAATTAAATTTTATTGAAAGGAAGAGTTAATGTTTAATTATTGGACCAATCTTGGTCAAATACCTACATGTGATAATCTGAATAACAGATTTGATGATAAAAATACATAGTATACCAACCATTGTTAATTTTCTATTCTTGTTTTGAAATTCTGTACCATATGTATTGCTATATGTTGCCCTCTTTGTTTTTTTATTTGTTTTTCTTCTTGTTACCTTTAAAATAAAATTTGAAATGCCAAAGAAAAATTCTTGTTTTTCCTTGATATTCATTTATTTATTTATTGCCGAACTGGGGATTGAATTTAGGCCCTTGTACTTGCCAGACAAGTGCTTATTCTATTGAGCTTAGATATTGATTTAAAAGGCTGTTTTTTCTTACTGTCCCTTCCCATTCTTAAGATAAAAAAGTTTCGATTTTAGTTATAAAAATGTATTTCTTTTGAAAAGTTAACTTGAACATAAATGAACACAATACTCATCATCTCAGAAAATGTATATTTCAGTGATAACTGTGATCAATACTAAATGATCTTCAATCTTTATTTGATAGTATTAATTGCTGCTGTCCAACTCAGCATGCATCCACTGGGTAGTATTGGGGTACTTTTGCCTGTAAGGTGCAAATTCTTATTGTTCAGTTCATCCATGGTTATTGAAATTTGCATAATTGGGCCAGTGAGAAAATGCAGTGGTCTAAGTGCCTGCTTAGGGAAGCACAAGGACCAGAGTTCATCCCTGGCACCTTGTGCCTTGCCTGCCTGGCCCACAGGCTCGCTGAGCTGGTCAAAGAGACCAGGCTTGGTGGTGTATGCCTGTCATCCTAGTGCTGGAGAAGCTGAAAACAGGAGGATCACTTTGGGTCCAAGATATACAGTGAGAACATACCAAATATGTAATTTTTTTTTTACAGAAAGGTTTTCATCTTCTTGACAATCTGCATTGCTTAATTCTCAGGTGTTATTAATTTTCATTATCTGCAGACAAATTAATTCAGTTTGCTCTGTTTTCTCAGATGGGTCTTGATTGCATAAGGGAGGTTATGTGATGGCCTACCCTCCAAAATGTAGGATGCAGGTTTTTCAACATGTGGTCAAAATTGAATTAGAAAATAAAAGGGATAATCAGTACTTCCCAGTTCACTGGACAGTAATACTGCTAACATTTAAAATTCTGCAAAATTTATATATTGCTCTGTTTTTGTCTTTATTTTTGTTATTTGGAAGTAGAACAGCAGAAGTAGAGCAGCAGAAGGACAATTCAATCAGGTTACAAAAAAAACCCCCAAAAGTAGAAACTGTTCTTTAGAAGAAAGATCTTCATTATGGACAATGGAAAGGACCCAGTCTGCTAATAATTTCTGGTCAAGAAAATGCTTGTGTTTTGATAGAATATACTCTTTAACTATCATGAGTTGAGATCTGGAGAAGTTGAAAGGAATAAGAACAGATCCAGTGCAGGGACTATTGAAGTAATTGTCACCGGAAGGCCAGCAAAGGAGGACCAAATACTTTCCTCAGTGTTTAGTAAAACACGCAGGTCTTACTGAGCTAAAAGTTACCAGTAGTTTGAAGATAAAATAAAATATAAAAAGGCATATTCATTATTAACAGAAAATTGTATTTCTTCTAAATTCTTCTTATAATAGATCTGTCTGATAATTAACAAAAATTCTGATTAATGTTATTATAATTATAAATTAATAAAATTTTAGTTGAGTTACTTTCATTAAATGTGGTCAAAAGTATATTTGAGGGGCCAGGGAGATGGCTAAGTGGAACAAGTGCTTCCTTGGCAAGCACAAAGGCCTGAGTTCAGTACCCAGTTCCACCAAAAAAATAAAAGTATATTTGAGTGCACCCTAATTTTGTAAGATATTTATTGTTTTGTTTGAAATGTTAATATGTGCGCTGTTTGTCATGTACATGAAGAGCTGTTCCTTTTTTATTAGAGCGTTACAATTTTTCTCTTTTAATTTTATATTTCTTGCATTTTCAAATCATTTGCTCCTACTGAAATTTATGATAAAGACTTAAAAGCATGTGTCATTTCAGTTACAAGCAGGTCCAGTGATATCAGGATTGTTTTTTTCGCAGGTGTTTAAAAATTTAATATAATAAAATATATATTCCTTCGGTTGGGGAGAAATTATTGATCAGGACTGTAACCGTTGAATAGAGGAATGGTCAACCTTTGCTCATCTGTAAGGAACCCCAAAAGAGCACTGTAGTCTCTTGGGAGACATCCCAATAATTTAGTCATGGTAAAAAGAAAAAAACAGCTTTTCTCGCAACATGTGATCTTGGTAAAGACTAAATTATGAAACAAGGTCTGGTGAGATAGTTTAGTAGACTAAGCACCTGCTTACACAAGCTTAGGGAACAGGGTTCAATCCCTGGCACCACCTTCCATGCCGGCCCTGCACTTGGGCACGCTGAGTCATTGACTGAATCTGGGTGCAGTAGTGAATGCCTGTAATCCAACCTCTGTAGAGGCTGAAAGCAGGAGGATCACTGGGAGTCTGAGCTGTGCAGTGAGACTTTGTGCTAAACACATAAAGCAAACACACAAAAAATTACGAAACAAAGTTTTTGACATTGTTATTACAACTCAACATTGTTAACTTCATGGTGTAAAAATCTTACCTTTTGATAGAAAAGATTAGTTGAAAGGTTTATACTGTGTCAAATTAAAGATTTGAGTATGACACAAAATGTCAGGGCTGGCCAAATAGCAGATTAATGGCCTGCAAACAGGTGCAGGGCCTGGGGGTTCAATCCCCGAGCTTGCCATGCTTGCCCCATCCCGGAGTGCACTAAGGCAGCTGAGACTGGGTATGGAGGCGTGGGCCTGTAATCCCAGCTCCTGGAAGGCTGTAAGCAGGTGGATCACTACTAGTCTGATCTAGTAGTGAGACCCTGAAAACTCTGTTGATCCTTCTCTAAAAATATACAAATAAATAATAAAGAAGAAACCAAAGAAAACAAAAAAGTCATAATTGTTATCCTGCAATGTTACATATGGTTTTTATTTACAAATTTATGTGCAAAAGTTTGTAGCTGTTGTTACTTAGCATTCTATAAGTACATAAATATTAGAATATACATGAAAATTTCTGAAAATATTTCAGAAAATAAAAGTTCCATTATATGTTCTAAGGTGTTTTCTAGTCAAATAAGATGGTAATATTAAGCTTATAGATTCAATTACATTGCAATGCCATTAATCTTCTCCTTTGTATGTTAACAACTGAGGGTTAGAGACCAAAAGTTACAGATATAGGTAGGCTAATACGATAGCCAACGTTTTGGCCCTACCCCACTAAGGTCAGTGAGGACCCAGGACACAAGTGAACATCTGTGACATCATTTTTAAATGAGTTCCTGATTTCATGATCAAGAGGATTATGGGGCAGAGAAGAAAGTGACACCGTGATGTACAGTCTACCTAAGAAGAGAAACTAGGAGAAAAAATATCTCGTAAACTTTCAGTGAAAGTCCTTGGACAAGCTATGACTATGACTCATTGAGAAGGCTCACACTGACAAAACTTCTAAGGGATGCTTTAATTTGTTCCAAGGTAATTCCTGAGGAGACTTCAATGATCATGATAGATGCAAAAAATTGATACCCATTGTTCTTTAAGGTGATCTTCAGCATCCAGTAGAAAAATATTACCACAATATGTAGAAAATAATGCCAAAAATAAAAAGAGAGCTGGAATGCGTTAGGCTGTCTGCATGGTAGATTCTGGCCAGCTCAGCAGTCCAAAATCTTCTGGTAAATCCAGGACTAGGCATGCTTTTGCTGTGAGGTAGGACCCCATTTGTTACTGTACTCCAGATAATATTTCTTATGATTTTGGAGTAAAAAAGACCTGCATTTTGTTCTTATCCAAAAACTTTTCATGAGATTGAAATTAAAGGTGGCAAATTAATTAATCTGGCCAAAGCAATTTGATGGCAGTTGAATTTTGAGGCAACGGCCTAGGTGTTTTAACAAGATTTATGTTCCAAATCAAGAGCAAGGTCTCAAGAAGGATGATTTAAAATGTTGTGAGTTTAGCAATAAAGAAAGCTCTGGTAAAATTTTGAACTTCAAAGATAGAACTGAGATCTTTATTGCTGAAAAAGATCTGGAGAATATAAAAGATGGCATGAGTACACTACAAGATAAAAAGTCTCCAACCTTTGAAGCCTCAAATTGCAAAAGTGGAAGGTTTTGCTCTCATAAGAAAGTCAAACACCATTTTGGAACCTGATTTGACCATCTGATTACAGGTTCACCTGATGCAGCCATTCTGTAACATGGGTCTCTGCAGCTTTCACCTCAAGGCAAAGTCCCTGGCCTTTTCAATTCTGAGACTGCAAAGGGTGGAGACCTTCTGCCTTCAGTGATGCTCCCAGGCCATCCTTTCCATTCTCTTGTTTCTTCTACACAATGGAGATCCTCTTAGCTGTATTTTTGCAATCCACAGATTACCGGGCCTTTCTGACCAAACTCACACCATTTTAAAACATCCTGCTTGGTTCTTTGCTCTTGATTCTCAACATAAATCTGGCTAAAAGCCCCCAATAACAGCCATGGTAGCCCTCAATATCTGACTGCTTTGAAATTTCTTTTGAAAGATTAATTAGTCAACCATGTTCAATCTCAGTCTCAGGCAATCTCTGGACACAATCAAAATGCAGACACACTTAGGGCCAAGCCAAAACGTAAATCTTCCAGTCTGACAACCAATGTGGTCCTTCTTGCCAGCAGAAATCTTTCCAGTCTGATCTTTACAGGCAGGTTTTCTGTCAGTCTTCTGATCTGAGCTCCAGTAGAATATCCCAAACAGGACAGACAAAGCTGTTCCAGCTCTTCACAAATAGACAACCACTCCAAACATTTTCTGTCTCTTCTTACAAGCCATTCCAAAAACTTTTAATCCACATGGCCAGTTAGTCACAGCAATTACCCTATTTCTCTGGTACCAAATTCTGTGTCAGTTACTCTTCTCTCATTGTTAGGACAAATACTCAACACCCAAAATGAAGGAAAGAAAAGTTCATTTAGCTCAGAGTTACTGGAGGTTTCAGTCCATATTCAGCTGGCTCCATGGCAGAGTGGCACATGGCAGATGAGCAATCTTTCATGGCAACAGCAAAGAAGAGAAGCTATGAGAGTAACAGCAGTGTCAATGGCAACAAGGAGAGGTCTGTTTCTCTTAAATAGAATTCAGGCTCTCCACCTCAGGCCAAGAACCCATAAGTACTCATATCCATAATTCCAGAAGAACTGAGACACATAATCCCAGCCTTTGATCACACATAATCCGAGTGGATCAGGAGTTAATCTCAAACTCTATAAGTCTCCACCCCATGAGTGCATGAGGCTCTGGGGGGACAACTAGACACAATCTATAATATGCACTGAATTGTTGGGTATATTTCTGGTCATGAATAATAAAAAAGGTTTGCCACTGTCAAATTTATCTTCTTTGATGGTGTGCAGAAGGAACAGAGAGATGGCTCACGGCCATTGGCCCCAAAGCCTCACTTGTAACCCTCATAACAGGAAATGCAATTATAACTCACAGATCTAAAAGATTATTTCTAAAGTTAATCTGGAACCAGAAGAGACTTAGGATAACAAAATCAATCCTAAGCAACAAAGGAAAGAAATGAGGTATCACAATCTTTGGTGTAAAATTATACTACAAAGCTACTGTGCTAAAATCAGCATGGTGCTGGCAAAAAGAAAAAAAAAAAAGACCTGAGGATGAAAGGAAAACATTAGAAGACACAGACACAACTTGAACACATCAAGCCACTGTACCTTTGACAAAGGAGCCAAAAATGTTCACTGAAAGAAACATTACTTCTTTAACGAATGATGTTGGGGAAATTGCTTTTTCACTTTCCAAAGGCTAGAAATATACCATGCATATTACCATGCACAAAATTACAGATAAAATGGTTCAAACATTTAAATATTAAAACAGAAACACTAAATTATCTGGAGGGGAAAGTAGGTAAAATTTTTAAGCAAATATATATATATATATATATACACATACATATATACAGTCTATATGTAATATATATAGTGCATATATATACACATATATACATATGTACACTCTATATGTAATATACATAATAGAATATATAATTATATAATATATATTATATAATAATATATAACAATAACATGATATATATAATATAACATATATATATGTGTGTGTGTGTATATGTATATACACACACAGAGAGAAAGAGAGACACAGAGAGAACTTATAAACAAAAATTAAAG
>PVKA01026401.1:0-31705 GCA_004027165.1 Ctenomys sociabilis | reverse complement strand
GAAGTACAAATATCAATCAGACAGTTTCAAGACACCTTAACAAGACAGATTCGATAAATTAATACATTGCAAACTGTTTTCATAATGTTTTGGTATGCTATAAGGTGCATACATGATATTATACTTACAGACATTATTATAGCACATGTCTCATCAGTAAATGAAGAGAGTGTAGCTGTTTACTTATCTTATTTTTATACCTGAATTATATAAAAGATTCAATAATTAATACTTTCTACCTTGTTATTTTCCTAGTGGTTGTCCATAGTACTAGAAGCCAACATAATATCCTGTCCAACCACCATTAGTGCAAATCTTGCCTCTCATAGGATTATGTAGAAGCACGGCATATCTATTCCAACTGTACTGACCATACACATATATCATGATTCTTCCTTTCTATACCCCTTCCTTTGTGTACACCTGTCAAAGATGGGCACTCCATTGTAATTCAACCAATTTAGGTGCTTGAACTCCATGACACAATCTAACAGAGTCCAGCATTCCAAACAACAGTGAATTATCTGAAGAAGATGTCGATGGTAGCCATTTACAGCTAAACTCACTATTATGGCCCCACATTGTATACCTCATTTTTGAATGGTTCTGCTGGACGGTTAAGACCTACATAGAGAAAGACTAAAACAAGTGGTTTTTGTTTCAGAAGAGGTCAGTGAAGTTCCCTCAGGGTTTACCTTGTAATCCTGTACCTTACTCTGTAGATCCTTTGTCTGTGTCATCTATGTGGGTGGGTCATGGCCAATGCGTGACCAGTTTGCTGTCTGTGAAAGACTGAGAAAGAGTCTTCTCACCATGTGACTCTGCCCAGGCACATATAGAAATTTGACCTCTTTCCGCTGTGGCTACATAATCTCCTTGTTCAGAAAATTTGTGGCTCAACTGAGTTGCATGATGTTACAGTACAGGTTTTCATATGTCCTGAGTCTTCGCTGACCTTGAAAGGATAGAGCAAAAATGTTGGCTGGCCTTGTGGCTCTTTTATTTCTCTAATGGTGATATTTGAACTTAGGTTGTTAACCATCCAGAAGAAAAGCTGATTAGTACCCTGCAGCATGTGCCATTCACTTTGCCTTATCAGACTCAACTGTTTTCAGTTGTTGTTGTACATTTCTGTTTGTATTTCTTGTTTTCATTTCTTATACTAGGGAGACTATACGATATTTACACACGTATGTCTGGTTTATTTCAATTATGAGTATATGTTCAAGTGGCATCCACTGAAATATAAATGCTTCAAGCTTCTCATTCTTAATAGCTGAGTAATACTCCATTTTATAGAAATACCACATCTTTTTTAACGATTCTTCATATGATGGACATCTTGGTTGTTTCCAAGATTTTGTTATCACACATTGTGCTACTATAAACATAGGTACACATATGTCACTGTGATAGAATGTTTTTAGTTCCTTTGGGAAAATTCCCAGTAGGGGGATAGCCAGTGTGAATAGGATTTCTAGACCTACTCTTTTGAGGAGTCTCCATACTGATCTCTACAATGGTTGTACCAGTCTATATTCCCACCAGCAGTGGAGAAGTGTTCCCTTTTCCCCACAACCTCTCCAACATTTGTTGTTGGTTGATTTCCTTATGATAGCCATTCTTTCTGGAGTGAGATGGTATCTCAATGTTGTTTTTATTTGCATTTCATGGATGACTAATGATGTGGAACATTTTTTCATATATTTTCGCTTTTTAAATTTCATTCTCTGAGAAGTGTGTATTTATCTCAGATACCTATTTCTGAATTGGGTCTTTAAATTTGAGGGCCATGTTAAATCTTAGTTCTTTATATATTCTAGAGGCAGACCTTTGTCTGATTGCTTTTATTTTTGATTATCTTTATTTATTTATTCATTTTACTTTACTTTTTTAAATTTTACTTTTCTTTTATTGAAGTACAAATATGGATGAGACAGTTTTAAGACAACTTGACAAGATGGATTTCATAAATTAATACATTGCAAACTGTTTTCATAATGTTTTGATATCATAAAAGGTGTATACTTGATATTATACTTACAGACATTATTATACTGTATGTCTAAGAAACTATAGCTGTTTGTGTACCTTATTTTTTATAGATGATTTACATCAGAGATTCAATAATTAATACTTTCTTCCTTGTTATTTTCCTAGTGGTTGTCCATAGTACTAGAAGCTGATATAATATCCTGTCCAACCACCATTAGTGCAAATTATGTAGAAGCACAGCGTTATCAACCCCAACTGTACTGTCCATACACACACATCATGATTCTTCCATTCTGTACCCCTTCCTTGCTCTACACCTGTCAGAGATGGGCACTCCATTATCATTCAACTAAATTAGGCTCTTGAACTCGACAACACAATCCAACACAGTCCAGCATTCCACAACAATAGAGAGTTATCCGAAGAAGTTGTCAATCATAGCTATTTACAGCTCAACTTAATATTATGGCCCCACGATGTATATTTCACTTTCATACTTTTCTGCTGGATGGGTATGACATAGATAGAGTAAGACTTATATACCAACACATGTACTTTATATTTCTTATGAGGTCAGTGAAGTCCCCTCAGGGTTTATCTTATAGTCCTGTACCTTATTCTGTAGATCCTTTTTCTGTGTCATCCATGTGGATGAGTCATGGCCAATGCTTGACCAGTTTGCCCTTCGTGAAAGCCTGAGAGAAAGTTTGCTCTCTACGTGACTCTCCCCCGGGCACACTGTAGAACTTCAAACTCTTTCCTCTGTGGCTCCATAATCTCCTTGTTCAGAAAATTTGGAGCTCAACTGAGTTTCATGATGTTGCAATACAGGTTCTCCTATGTCCTGAGTCTTTGCTGACCTTGGAAGGCTAGGGCCAAAATATTGGCTGGCCTCGTGGCTCTTCTATTTCTCCAACATTGACCTGTGAATTTAGGTTGTTAACCATCCAGAAGGAAAGCTGATTAGTATCCTGCAGCATATGCCATTCACTTTGCCTTATTGGACTCAATTGATTTTAGTTGTTGTTGTACGTTTCCTTTGTAATTCTGCTTTTTGCTTCTTATACTAGGGAGACTATATGATATTTACACATGTGTGTCTGGTTTATTTCACTTATGAGTATATCTTCAAGTGGCATCCACTTCAGTATAAATGCTTCAAACTTATCATTCTTAATAGCTGAGTAATACTCCATTATATAGAAATACCACATCTTTTTCAACCATTCCTCATGTGATGACCATCTAGTTTGTTTCCAAGAATTTGCTATCACACATTGTGCTGCTATAAACATAGGTACACATTTATCACTATGGTACAATGTTTTCAGTTCCTTTGGAAAAATTCCCAGTAGGGGGATAGCTGGCTTGAATGGGATTTCTAGTCCTACTCTTTGAGGAGTTTCCACACTGACCACCACAATGGTTGTACCAGTCTACATTCCCACCAGCAGTGAAGTGTTCACTTTTCCCCACAACCTCTCCAACATTTGTTGTTGGTTGATTTCCTTATGATAGCCATTCTTTCTGTACTGAGATGATATCTCAATGCTGTTTTTATTTGCATTTCACGGATGAGTAGTGATGTGGAGCATTTTTTTCATATATTTACTTGCTTCTTTAATTTCTTCTTCTGAGACATGTGTATTCACCTCAGATGCCCATTTCTGAATTGGGTCTTTAAATATTTTTTTTTGTTGTTGTTGTTTTATTTTAGGTTTTATTTCTTTTTTTATTTTTTATTTATGTATTTAATTTTAACTTTTGTTTTATTGAAGTACAAATATCAGTGAGACAGATTTAAGATACCTTGACAAGATGGATTTGATAAATTAATACATTACAAAGTGTTTTCATAGTGTTTTGGTATCATAGAAGGTGCACACATGATATACTTACAGAAATTATTATACCATTTGTCTCTTATCAGTAAATTAAGAGAGTGAAGCTCTTTGCGTGTCTTATTTTTTATAACTGAATTATATCAAAGATTCAATAATTAATACTTTCTACCTTGTTATTTTCCTAGTGATTTTTCCATATTACTAGAAGCCGACATAATATCCTGTCCAACCACCATTAGTGCAAATCTTGTCTCTCATAGGATTATGTAGAAGCACAGTGTTATCTATCCCAACTGTACTGCCTATACACACACACCATGACCCTTTTTATACCCTTTCCTTTGTGTACACCTGTCAGATATGGGCACTCCATTGTCATTCAACTAACTTAGGTGCTTGAACTCGACAACAGAATCCAACACAGTCCAGCATTACACAACAATAGTGAGTTATCCGAAGAAGTTGTCGACCATAGCCATTTACAGTTCAGCTTAATACTATGGCCGCGTGATGTACTCTTCATTTTCATACTTTTCTGCTGGATGGGTATGACCTACATAGAGCAAGACTTATATACCAACACATCTAGTTTATGTTTCTTATGTGGTCAGTGAAGACCCCTCAGGATTTATCTTGTAGTCCTGTACGTTATTCTGTAGTTCCTCTGTCTGCGTCATCCATGTGGATGAGTCATGGCCAATGCTTGACCAGTTTGCTCTCTGTGAGAGCCTGAGAGAAAGTTTTCTCTTCATGTGACTCTCCCCAGGCACACTATAGAACTTCAAACTCTTTCCTCTGTGGCTCCATAATCTCCTTGTTCAGAAAATTTGGAGCTCAACTGAGTTTCATGATTTTGCAGTACAGGTTCTCCTATGTTCTGAATCTTTGCTGACCTTGAAAGGTTAGGGCCAAAATGTTGGCTGGCCTTGTGGCTCTTTTATTTCTCCAACATTGATCTGTGAACTTATGTTGTTAACCATCCAGAAGAAAATCTGATTAGTATCCTGCAGCATATGCCATTCACTTTGCCTATTTGGACTCAATTGATTTTAGTTGTTGTACATTTCCTTTTGTAATTCTGCTTTTCACTTCTTATACTAGGGAGACTATATAATATTTACACATGTTATGTCTGGTTTATTTCACTTATGAGTATATGTTCAAGTGACTTCCACTGAAATATAAATGCTTCAAGCTTCTCATTCTTAATAGCTGAGTAATACTCCATTGTATAGAAATACTACATCTTTTTCAACAATTCCTCATGTGATGGACATATTGGTTGTTTCCAAGAGTTTGCTATCACAAATTGTGCTGTTATAAACATAGGTACACATATATCACTAAATGTTTTCAGTTCCTTTGGGAAAATTCCCAGTAGGGGTATAGCCACCTTGAATGGGATTTCTAGTCGTACTCTTTTGAGGAGTCTCCACACTGACTTCCACAATGGTTGTACCAGTCTACATTCCCACCAGCAGTGGAGAAGTGTTCCCTTTTCCCGACAACTTTTCCAACATTTGTTGTTGGTTGATTTCCATATGATAGCCATTCTGTCTGGTGTGAGATGATATCTCAGTGTTGTTTTTATTTGCATTTCACGAATGGCTAGTGATGTGGAGCATTTTTTCATATATTTATTCGCTTCTTAAATTTCGTCCTCTGAGAAGTGTGTATACATCTGAGATGTCCATTTCTAAATTGGGTCTTTAAATTTTAGGGCCCTGTTATATCTTAGTTCTTTATATATTCTAGACAGTAGTCCTCTGTGTGATTGCTTATTAGTTAGGATTTTTTCAAAATTTGTGGGTTGTCTTTTCACTCTATTGACAATTTCTTTTGACATGCAGAAGCTCCTTAAGAAGAGTTGATCCCAGTTGTTGATTCTTTCAAGTGCTTCCCGTGCGAATATATGTTTGTTCATGAACTCTTTACCTACCCCTATGTCTTCAAGAGTTCCTCCTACTTTCTCTTCTAGGAGATTTAATGTTTCTGTTTTAATGTTTAGATGTTTAATCCATTTTGACTTTAACTTAGTGCACGGTGATAGAGCTGGGTCAAGTTTTAGTTTTTGGCATGTAGAAAGCCATGTTTTCCAGCACTATTTGTTAAAGAGGCTATCTTTCTTCCAGTGAGCTTGTTTAGCCCCTTTGTCGAAGGTCAGATGGCTGAATGTGATTGTAGATGCCTCTGCATCTTCTGATCTATTCCACTGATCCTCACGTCTATTTTGTTGCCAATATCATGTGGATTTTATCATAGTGGCTTTTTAGTATAATTTCAAGTCAGGAATTGTGATGCCTCCTGCCTTGTTTTTATTGGCTAAGATGGCCTTTGCTATTCTAGATCTTCTCTGGTTCCAAATAAATTTTAGGAACGATTTCTCTAAATCTGGAAGGTATGTTGACAGTTTAATCGGGATTGCGTTAAATCTGTACAACAATTTTGGGAGTATGGCCATCTTCATAATGTTGGTTTTTCCTATCCAGGAGCAGGGAATATCTTTCCATGTTCTGAAATCCTCTATAATCTCTTTTCTTAGGGTGCTGTAATTTTCCATGAAGAGATCTTTGACTTCCTTGGTTAAGTGAATACCAAGGTATTTCATTTTCCACGGTGCTATTGAAAAAGGTGTTGTCTCTATTGTTTCCCTTTCAGTGTGCTTGTTATCTGTGTAGAGGAATGCTATTGACTTTTGAGTATTAATTTTATATCTGGCTATGTTATTGCATTTCTGTATCAGTTGTAATAGTTTCTTGGTGGAATTTTTGGGGTCTTGCAAATAAAGTATCATGTCATCTGCAAATAGTGATAATTTAACTTCTTCTTTACCTATTCTCATTCCCTTTTTTTCCTCCCTCTTTTCTAATGGCTTTTGCTAATGATTCCAAGACTATATTATACAGGAGGTGTGATAGAAGTCATCCTTGTCCTGTACCTGATTTAACAGTGAAAGATTTCTGTTTTTCCCCATTTCGGATTATATTAACTTTTGGGTTGTCATAGATGGTGTTTATCAAGTTAAGGTACAGTCCATTTATTCCAATTTCCTGTGGGACCTTGAACATGAATGAGTGTTGGACTTTGTCAAAAGGTTCCTGTGCATCAGTTGAGATGATCATGTGGTTTTTAGATTTCAGTCTATTAATATAGTGTATTACATTTATAGATTTTCAAATAGTGAACCATCCTTGCATCCCTAAGATGAGTCCTATCTGGTCATGGTGCATGATCTTCTTGATGATTTTCTGTATTCTATTTGCCAGGATTTTATTTAGTATTTTTGCATCTATGTTCATGAGGGAGTTTGGTCTGTAGTTCTCCTTTTTGATTGTGTCTTTCCGTGATTTTGGAATCTGTGTTATGCTTGCCTCCAGAAATGGTTTTGGGAGGTCTGCTTCCTTTTCAATTTCATTGAAGTGTTTGGGGAATGTAGGGATTATATCTTCTATAAATTTGTCATAGAATTCAGCTGCGAATCCATCAGAACGTGGACTTTTCTTTGTCGGTAGGCTTTTTATTACATTTCATATTTCATTCGCTGTTATTGGCTTATTGAGAGTTGTTTTATCTTCTTGGGTCAGTTTTGGTAATTTGTACCTTTTGAGGAATGTGTTCATTTCTTCTCTGTCTTCTTTTCTGTGAGAGTAGATATTCTGAAGTAACTATTGATAATGTTCTGAATTTCTGCTGGGTCTGTGGTGATTTCACCCCTTTCATTCCTATTGGATCTACTTGAATTTTTTCTTTCTTCTTTTTGATAAGGTTGGCTAGAGGCTCCTCAACTTTATTTAGTTTTTCAAAGAACCAACTTTTTGATTTGTGCATTCTTTGAACTGTTTTCTTTATCCGGGTTGAATTAATTTCTGCTATAATCGTTGTGATTTCTTCCCGTCTTTGCCCTCTAGGTTTTGTTTGCTCTTCTTTTTCTAGTTGTCAGAGGTGCAACATTAGGGTGCTTATTTGTTCCCTTTCTGTTTTCCTAATATGTGAGCTCCTATCTATGATTTTCCCTCTAGGAACTGCTTTCATCTCATCCCATAAATTCCGGTAAGTTGTGCTTGAATTTTCATTGAGTTGTAGATATTGTTGAATTTCTTGTTATATTTCTTCTGTGATCCATTGATTGCTCAGTAGCGTTTGGTTTATTTTCCATGAATTTAGTGGGTTTTTCTGGTTTCTTTTGTCATTTAGTTCCAGTTTCATTGCACTGTGGTTAGATAATATGCATGGGATAATTTCTATTTTGTTGTATATACTTACTCATGACCTCTCCACTATTATGTGGTCTATTTTTGAAAATGACCCATGCACAGCTGAAAAAAATGTGTATTCACCTGTGGTTGGGTGGAACACTCTGTATATGTCCACCAAGTCCATTTGTTCCAAGCTCTGGTTCAGATTTGCTAATTCCTTGCTAATTTTTTGTCTGGTTTATCTATCTTTTTGAGACAAAGGGGTGTTACAGTCTCCTGTTAGGTTTGTGGTCTTAGGTAGTAGGTTTTTCTTGTCCATTAAGACTTATCTTAGATTGTTGGGTGCTCCTGTGTTTGGTGCATAGATATTTATGAGTGTTACTTCTTGCTCTTGAATTTTTCCCCTGACCAGTACATAGTGGCCTTCTTTGTGCCATTTGATTCTTCTTGGTTTGAAGTTGAGACTGTCTGAGAACAGAATTGCTACTCCTGCTTTTTTCTGAGGTGCTGGGGCACATAGTATTATTTTCCATCCTTTGACTTTGAGCCCATGAATGTCCTTTTGAGTTAAGTGTCATTCTTATATACAGCGTATTGTTGGATTTTGTTTCTTAATCCACTGTGCCAGTCTATTTCTCTTAATTGGTAAATTGAGTCTGTTTACAGTGATGGTTGTAAATGAAATGTCCTGAATTATGTGTGTCATGATATCTACCTGGTGTTGTTTACTCCTTTGTATTCTGTGTTTGTCTGTCCTGTTTATTGGGTTCCTTCCATTCTCATTCACGGAGTTCTGATCATTGTGGTCTCTCTAGAAAAGCTTTCTGCAGCTTGTGATGGGATGGGTTTGTCATTATGAAATTCTTTAGTTGTTCTTTGTCGTGGAAGTACTTCACTTCTCCATCAAACTTAAGAGAGTTTTGCAAAGTAAAATAATTTGGGCTGGAATTTGTGTTTGTGCAGGACTTGAAGAACTCTGCTGCATGCTGTCCTTGCCTTCATTGTTTGTGTAGAGAAGTTGGCTATAATTCTGATGGGTTTTCCTTTGAATGTGAGCTGCTTCTTCTCTAGCAGCTTTCAGTATATTATTTTTGTGTTGGATTTCTGGGATCTTAACTATTATATATCTCGGTTTGTTTCTACTTGTGTTGAAGTTATTTCGTGTTCTGTATGCTTTGGTGACCTAAATGTTAGATTGTTTCCTCATATTTGGGAAGTTTTCTGCGATTACTTCTCCCCAGATTCGTTTTATGTCATGTGTATTGACTCCTTCATTCTTGTTGATACCAATTATTCTCATAGTGTTCATCCTGGCATCATTTTGTAGTTGATGTATTATTTTTTCTTGCATTCTCGTTTTTAAGGGATCCTTTCTCACCTTTTCACTAGTTGCAGCGGTGTCTTCAAGATCTTAAACTCTATCTTCACTTTCACTCAAACAGTTGTGAAGACTTGTGATTGATATTTTTAGTTCTTCTATACCTTTTTAACTTTGTTTCATGCGTTCTGTTTCTTTTCTGTATTGCTCATTCAATGAATCCATCATATTTCTGATCTCCTCTTGTTTTTATCCATGTTTTCTTTAGAGGTAGTTATTATTCTTTTTCTGTAGAGTTTCTTCCAAGTTTTGTTTCCTCTGTATATTTCCAGACCTGTTTTTATATTTCAGGTGCTATGATTTCAAATAATTCATTTTTTTCCAAAGAATTCTTGTTTGATTTCAGAACTTATTTCTGCTTTGAGTTCCTCATGATCTTTCTGATGTTGTTTCTTTGCTTCATATGCTGTTAATGCATACATTTCAGCTGGAATAGTGTTCTCTGCACTTGTTTTGGGTGAGCATTGATTTTCCATCCAATGTTTCTGGATTTGATTCTTTTTTTCAGATACTATGTATTCATATATTTCTTTTTTTTTTGAGGAATTAATTCTCGTTTTATTTCCTCTATACCTTTTTTCTGTTGTTCCTTTGCTTCTGTATCTGTTAATTCATTCATTTCTGCTGAGCTAGTGTCCTCTGTACTTTCTGATGGACTTGTGGCCTGAGATTGTGTTTTTCTACTTGTCCTTGTCATTTTGTATAGCACTGACCTTTGACCTTTCATGTAGAGCTTTGGTGCAGCTATAACCTTAGAGTGTAATGAGATTCCGGTCTATTAAGTTTGAGATTATCCATTTATTCCTGTCCTGTATCTAGCTGTTGTGTTCAGTTCCTTTCTGGTGCAAGTCCTGTAGTTCCTCTCTGTTGGTTCCCTGGTCAGGTGAGTACGAACCTAACCGGGATGTAGAATGAGGAGTGAAAATTCCCACTATCTTGGCTGGCTTTGGGGCTAGGGTCTGGAAAGTAGCCGGAGTCGACCCTCCTGTCTCAGGCAGGTTGCTCTCTAGTTGGGCGAGCCTGGGCTTTGGTGGGTCTGCTGGGTTCCCAAAAGGGTAGTGGATGTTCTTATTCACTGTGTAGGCTGTGCTGGGTCAGCCAACCTATGCTGGGTCTGGGGTCAGCGGCCAGAACCTCAGAAGGCTGGGAAATGTCCCTCAGGTGGGATGGGCCTGGAGATGTCCCTCCAGGCTGAACTGCACTGGATCTGGGGCTGATGGGTGTGTGTGTGTGGGGGGGGGAATAGGGCATCTCTGGGAAATGTCTCTCTGGCACGGAGGGCCTGGAGCTCTCCACTCCATGAACTTTGATGCCCAGGGAGTTGGGGAAATTCCCACTCAATCAGCAGGCTTTAGGACAGGGGATCCGGGGAGTTGCTGCTGAGTGGGCCCTGAGGTTTGAGGCTGGTCACCGGCTTGGAGGGCTTCGGGGCGGCGATCTGGGTAGTGCGGGCAGGAAGAAGCCAAAGGCTCTCCCTCAGACTCATCACACACTCACTGATCTGGGAAGCCTCGTGAGTCGTGTAAATTCCCACTCACTGGGAGGGCTTGGAGCGGGATCCAGGAGGCTGCGGGAATTGGCCCCACTGTCTCAGGCGGGTCTCAGGCATGGCGGGTGTGCGCAGGATTGAGGAAGATGACAGAGTCCCCTGCTCTCTCAGACTGTATTTATTTATTTTTTACAGGTGTACTGTGCTGGTCCTTCTACCAGGGCATGCTGAGAGGGTAATTGAGACTGGGTGTGGTGGCGCATGCCTGTAATCCTTGTGCTTGTTAGGCTGAAAAACAGGAAGGTCATTACAATTCCCATCAATGTAGTGAGACCATGTAGGCCCTGTTCTAATACATTAAAAAATCAAAATATTAATTTATTTTTAAAATTTTAGACAGGGTTGCACTAAGTTACTAAACTTAACCTAGGCTGAGCTTGAATTTATTATCTCCTCCCTCAGCACCCCAGAATACTGGGATGGCAAGTGTGCATTACCATACCAGACTTGATCCTATTACAAATGTTTCAAGATATCTTTTCCTCTGATATTGTTAGAGATGCAATTGGTATTTTCTCTTGAGTGTCAAACATGGAACAGTATCTCATTTATGCTGGTCAACTCATTCACTTTTTATATTGATTATGTATCATACTAAGTTTCTAAATTTATATTAGTTTTAAAATTATTTATGTTATAATAAATGTTCTAAACAGAAGACCAAGTTGTATAAAAGATAATTTTCTTTCCTTTCTAACTCAGGGATTTTTAAAATTCCTTTTTCTTGTCTAATTACTATTGTTAGAAACACAAGTATAGCATTGAATGGGAGAAGTTAAACTGCATGTCCCTGCCTTGCTCCTAATTTTAGTTGGGGAGTGCTCCATTTGGTCTACCACTGGTAAGCATGGTGTTACCTGTCAGTGTTCCTATGTGGATGCTTTTTGCTTGATTGAGAAAGTTCCAATCTGTTATTTTTTTCATATAAATTAATAGGAATATAAGTTGGACTTTTTCAAAATGATCATTTGCTTGAATTGGAGATTTCCTTTATTTTTTAAAACTTGATAATATATTAAACAACATTGACTGATGTTCACAGTTAACTAATCTTGTATTTCCTGGAAGAACCCTACTTGTTATGATATATTACACTTTCTTTTTTTATTTTATTGTATTGAAGAACAAATAGCAATGAGACAGTTTCAAATCAAATTAGTAGGACAGATTCAATAATTAATACATCACATGTTTTTGTAATGCTTTTAGTTGTAACAAGGTGCATATATGATATTCTATTTATAAACACTATTAGAGCAGATGCCTCAAATCAATGAATTAAAATAATGTAGCTGGATATCCATCTTATTTTTTAAGCTGAATTACAGTACAGTTTCAATAATTAATAATTTTTTACCTCATCCTAGTGGCTATCCCTAGTACAAGAATCAGTCAGGCTATCCTGTCCAAACACTATTAGTGAAAATCTTTCTCAGAATTACACAAAAGTACTGCATATTTATCCTAACTCTACTGTTTATACAGACACAGAATGGTTTATCCTTTGTATCCACATTTTTTTGTTTAGTGCTGTTAAAGGTAAATATTCTATTGTCATTTGGTTATTATAGGTGCTTGAATTCAGTGAAATAATTCAACACAGTACAGAATTCCACAATATTGGTGGGTTATCGGAACAAGTTGTTGACTATAGCCATTTGTAGCCCAGCTTATTATTATGGCCTTATTTTATATACCTCATTCTTATACTTTTCTGCTGGATGGTTAAGACCGAGGTAAAGCAAGACCTAGATAACAAAAAATGTAACTTTTGTATCTGATGAGGTCAGTAAAGTCCTCTTAGGGTTTATCCTGCAATCCTGTACCTCACTCTGTAGATCCTTTGTCAGTGTCATCCATGTGGATGAGTCATGGTCATTGATTGACCAGTTTACTCTCTGTGAAAGCATGAGAGAAAGTTTTCTCTCCGTGTGACTCTCCTTAGGCACAGTGTAGACCATTGATCACCTTCCTCTGTGGCTCCAAAATCGTGATCAGAAAATTTGGGGCACAACTGAGTTGTGTGATGCTACAGTACAGGTTCTCCTATGTCCTGAGTCTTCACTGACCTTGAAAGGCTAGGGCTAAAATGTTGGCTGACTTGCAGCCCTTCCATTTCTCCAATTTTTGATCTGCAAACTCAGGATGTCAACCATCCAGAAGAGAAGCTGATTATTACCCTGAAACATATGCAGTTCAATTTATTCTATTATCTGAAGAAATTCTTTTTAGTTGTTGTTACACTTTTCTATTTGTATTTTCTCTTTTGATTTCTTATACTAGGAAGATTAGACGATATTTGCACATGTGTGTCTGGTTCATTTCACTTATTAGTATATGTTCAAGTGGTATCCACTTAAATATAAATGCATCAAGCTGTCATTCTTTATATCTGAGTAATACTCCATTGTACAAAAATACAACATTGTTTTCAACTGTTCTTCATGTGATGGGCATCTTGGTTGTTTCCAAGATTTTGCTATCACAAATTGTGCTGCTATAAAGATTCGTGTACATATATCACTATGATATGTTTTCAGTTCCTCTAGGAATATTCCCAGTAGGGAGATTTCTGGTTTGAATAGGATTTCTGGTCTTACTTTTTTGAGGAATCTCCACACTGATCCCCACAATGATTGCACCAGTCTACATTCCCACCAGCAGTGGAGAAGTGTTCCCTTTTCCCTACATCCTCTCCGACATTTGTTGTTGGTTTATTTCTTTATGATAGCCATTCTTTCTGGAGTGAGATGATATCTCAGTGTTGTTTTTATTTGCATTTCACGGATGGTTAGCGATGTGGAGTATTTTTTCATATATTTACTCTCTTCTTTAATTCTGTCCCCTGAGAGGTATGTATTCATCTCAACTTTCCATTTCTGGATTGGGTCTTTAAATTGGAGGGCCCAAATATATCTTAGTTCTTTATATATTCTCAAGAGCAGACCTTTGTCTTAGTGCTTATTAGTTAGGATTTTTTAGAAATTTGTGGGTTGTCTTTTCACTTTGTTGACAGTTTCTTTGACCTGCAGAAACTCAAGAAGAGTTGATCCCAGTTGTTAATTCTTTCAAATGTTTCCCATGCGAATACATATTTGTTTAAAGTAGGAGACACTCTTGAAGACAAATGAGTAGGCAAAGAGTTTGGTGTGTTTTTAGTTGGGTTGAAGTTATTTCGTGTTCTATATACTTCACTTACCTCAATGTTAGATTGTTTCTTCATATTTGGGAAGTTTTCTGGTATTTCTTCTGCCCTTGTTGTTTTTATATCATTTGTATTGGCTTCTTTCTCATTGATACCTATTAGTCTCACATTGTTCATCTTGGCATCATCTTGCAGGTGATAGATTATTTTTTCCTGCATCCCGGTTGTTTTTATGAGATCCTTTCTCACATTTTCACTAGTTGCACCAGCATCTTCAACATCTGAAATCCTGTCTTCACTTTCACTCAAATAGTTTTTTAGACTTATGATTGAGATTTTAAGTTCTTCTGTATCTCTTTCCTGTGCTTCATGCAATCTATTTTTTTCTGTATTGCTCATTCAAGGAATCTGTCATATTTCTAATCTCCATTTTTTTTTATCAGTGTCTTCTTTACAGGTAGCTATTAATTCTTTTACTGCAGAGATTTATCCAAATTGTGTTTCCTCCATATATTTCTGTAATTGATTCTCTACTTTAGATGTTATGATTTAAAAGATTTCTTTTTTTATTCAGAAATTACTTCTATTCTGAGTTCCTTTTTACTTTTCTGCTATTGTTTGTTTTCTTGTGACACTGTTAATTCATATGTTTTAGCTGGAATCCTGTTCGCTGCACTTGTTCTGGGCGGGCATTGGGTTTCCCCCATATGTTTCTTGATTTGATTCATTACTTCAGATGCTATGTATTCAAAAATTTCTTTTTGTTATTTCAGGCATTAATTCTGGTCTAAGTTCCCCTGTATCTGTATGCTGTTGTTTCTTTGCTTCTGCTTCTTTAATTCATTCATTTCAGCTGAGCTAGTGTCCTCTGTATTTATCACTGGTGGGATCAAGGCCTGAAATTGCATTTTTCTCCTTGTCTTTGTCATTTTGTATAGCACTGACCTCTGACCTTTGGTGTAGGGCTTTGTTGCAGTTACAACCTCAATGCTTAATGAGATTTGGGTACCAGTCTATTAAGTCTGAGATTATCTAGTTATGCCTGGCCTGGATCTAGCTATTGTGTTTAGCTCCTTTTTGCTAGAGCCCTTTTGGCACAATTGTGAGCCTGTGCTTCCCCTCTGTTATGCCATTGGCCCAGTGAGCATCACGGAGTGCTGAAGCTTTCCCACATACTCGTCAGGCATGCTGGCTTGTATCAGGGGCTAGAACAGCTGCAAAAGTTCTCACCATGCTATTCGTCAGGCTTGGGGGCAGGGGCTCTGGGGAGTTGCAGGGCAGGCCAGGCTGCGATGGATCAGTGAGAGTCTCAGAAATTCTCGTTGGCTTGCTCGGAGTTCTTGGGGGTGGGGGCTCTGGATGGCATTGCACGGGGTAGATGAAAGTTCTCCCCCCCACACACTGGGCCGGGCTTGGGTGGATTAGGGGTTGCAAGAGTCACAGAAATTCTCACTTGCTAGGCGGGCTTGGGGGCAGAGGCTCCAGGGAGTTGCAGGGCTTCAGGGCAGGCTGGGTGGGCCAGGCTCGGGTGGATCAGGGCTGTATTCTACTTTCTCACTGATGTTTTAAAACTTTGATTTGATTTTTCTCTACTAATGAGGATATTGTTTAGTTTTTCCTTGTTATATCTTTAGTTTTTGTGGCACAGTAATTCTAGCACCATAGAATGATTTAGAAAGTACTCTTTTTCAATATTTTGGACATCATGTGTGGAATTGGTGTCGTTTACTCCTCTAATGGATGAAATGATCTATGAAACAATTAGTGCCTGGAGTAGCTAGAAGTACTGGCAGTAGTTGGAAGCCTCCACACAATAGAGGCTTCCAGCTACTACCAGACCTTACATGGAGTGAATGGTTACATGGGATACTTAGCAAGACATGGGAAGGGGCACCTGGGCTAGAGACCTGCTGCACCGCTCTTGGGCATCCCCCTTGAGAACCTGAAATATTGTTGCCATTTTTAACTTTTGTTTTTCTTTATACTTATAATAATTGCTATTTTATGTTCATTCTGTTCAAAATGCACTTTAGTTTGTCATTTAATTTTATTTCTGGAATTCCAAGGGCTATATAGAAGAGTGTTTTTCAGTTTTCAAATTTCTTTAATACAACTCTTTGATGATATGTTGGTTATGAATTCTTATGATTTTTATTTTTTAATAAAATAATTTTATTTCTTAAATGCTTACATATTTACAGTCATACAAATTTTCTTGCATCATAATAGGAGATTCTGTGCTTTCACAACTTTAAAACTTAAAAGACTCTTAAAATCTAACTTGATCATTTGTAAAGAAATCAGGGGCTGATGAGAAAATGTTAAATTACTATTAGCCGAAGATTTTACCAAAATCATGAACAGCATTTAAGCACGAATACCATTATTTTATTTTTGACACTATACTTAGGGTACATAGATTAAACTCTCCTGGCAACAGGAAGACTGAGTACTAAACTACAGTTACATATGAAAGAGAGCTTTTAATTCATGGTGTCAGAAGAGTCCACATTATGAAGACATAATTTAATGAAGGTTACATGATGGAGAGCCAGCAAAATATGCTAGCACTGAGCCATGATTTGCCAACCAAGCATGCACTGAGCCAAAGGACTACTTTGGGCCTTAGTAAGTCCTTGATTATTGTCAGCTTTTCTATAATGTTCAGGTTCTCAGAGGTCACTACATTTTATAATTATCTGTAAACAATTTTCTTCAAGGTCATTTAGGCTTTGTCTAAACAGCTGGGTATGTTGCCAAGCAACATCACCATCTCCTTTGCTTAACTCTGCTTCCAGAATAACTTCTGTGGCACCAGAAAAGCCATGGTAGGAATGAAGATTTTTATTTCCTGTCAGGTCTACTTGTGCTGTATCAGATCGCAATTTCCATTTTATTGTTCCTGTCTCAAAGGTTTGACTACTTGTTTTAACTGAAATGCTCTCTATCTTTAGGCCAGCAGACCCACACTCAAACTTCCAAGAAATATAAGCAAAAGATGTTCCTTCTTTTCGAGCTAAATATACCATGTTCCAGTCTGTCTCAACTTTTCTGAATATGGATTCCATTTTCCACCCTCCATTCTCCCATCCAGAAATGGTTTGATTGTTATTTGAAAGTCAGATCTTTCACAATATTGTAATAAAGATACAGTTGTTTAGAAATCTTTTCATTTTCAGAGGGAACAAGAAGGATTTCCTTTCTCTCTAGACCCACTTCCCCTCAAGCTACTCTTCAAGCCAATGAACTGGATATTCTTCCACCAAGTTCTCCAGGTTTAGGAGTTTTGGGAGATATAAATTCAACAAGTTCCACAATTATCTTCTGTAGAAGTTCTTGTCTTCTATTTTCTGATAAAGATAGTTGTCTCTGCTTATTAAACCCGTTAATAGTTTCATGTAGTAATTCTTCTGTTATTATAGTTCTTCTGGAGATCACCTCTTCATGTTTACAAGAGTATCTCCAAGTGACATCAACTACCTCATCTTTAGAAAATGCTATGATGTAGGAAAGCTTCTTGCCCCACCCTATTTCATACAGGAGTGGCTTGTCACACACATCTTCACATGCATCACAGTGCAGCCACCACTGCTGAGAAGGAGAATAGACTTTGGTCCAAACATGATCTGTATAATCCCATACATAGTGAGCCTCAAACCCTAAAGCATGGCAGCACAGTGTAAAACAATTGGCCCACTCACCACACCGTCCACATCTTGTCTCCAAAAGTTTCTCAGGATGTTATATCTTGGGAATCGATTGTTGAGCTGACATGCATCACAGCAATGACCTTCTACAGGCTGTGCACCCCACTTTAGCTCATCCTCATTGGGTGATAATGATTTATCTCTAGATTTAGTCTGTCTACCACATTTGGTGCACGAAATGTCATTTACCCAATGAAAAACATTCCTCCTTAAACCAGTATAAAGGCTCCAGCAAAAGAAAATCCTCATTACTTATATTAGCACCTTTATCCAATTTTCTAGCTCTGGATAACTTTTCTTGTGATTTCCTTTTTAATTCTTTGACTGGAATACAAGTCAATGCTTTCTCCTGAAGAATGGGATTTTCATAGAGTAGCACATGTTGAATGTTGGACTGAAGAACTTTTAGAATAGTTGAATCAGCTGTAGCCTTTGGCACAGAAGGTTGATTTAACTGTCCTTGATGGTTCCCTGTTTGCTGGGCTAACCCACTGAAATCTGAAGATTGTGCTGCAGGAAGTTGGGTGCTGGACACAGGTTGCTGAGATGTTTCTACCTTGTGGCTCTTATTTGATTCATTCAATCTACTACTTTTCTCTACGGCAATCAGGTCGTGTATTTTTTGCAATTTCTCCACTGAAGCTTTTTTAGGGAAGATAAGATGTGTTTCTCCCTCTTCAAATCCATTTCAAGTAAACATTCAACAGCTCCTCTGACAGGCAAGAGTCTAGTAGAAAAAGTTGTGTTTCCAATCTGAATAGATCTCTATTTTTCATCATTAGGATTTCTGAGGATGTTGTCTGCATAGGTAAGGAGCAGCTTGGAGGCCTCCAGAAAGGTCTCAGGGGCGTTCTGGCAGAGCTCGGCCACGGCCGGGGACGCCAAGCCCGAGGAGGTGCCCAGCGCCTCCACCGTGCCTGAGCGCCTGTGGCTGGTGCCGCCGCGTATGATTTTTAATGACTAAAAACTTAATTTTTTATTTCAGTTTTTGAAGATATTGCCTCTGGGTTTAGAATCTCTTCCTCAAGTTTAAGCATATTTGTTTTGCTGTCTTTTTATTTGCCTTGCTTCCAAAAAAAAAAAAAAAAAAAAAACCTGTTATCTTTGTGTCTTTTTTATTCATCCACTGTACACATTTTACTTCTTTTGGCTTTTAAAAAGGCTTTTGATCGCTGGTTTTAAGAAATTTTATTCTGATGCACTGTCATGCAGATTTTCAATGTTTCTTTGTTTCAATGTTTCTGTGTTTTTTGGCTGAGCTTTTTGAATTATTGGTTAATAGTTTTCATTGAATTTATAAAGTTTGAAGGTTATTTATTCACACTTCTTTCTCCCCTGCACAGAAAACTTTAAGCATACATATATTGGACTACTTGAATTTGTTCACAGCAAATAATGCTGTATTTAATTTTTAAAAAATTTGTTTACCTCTGTATGTTTCATTTTGTACAGACTATATCTTTGTTTATAATTAGTAATGCCCAGTAGTGCTCATTAGTATCAAATTATCTCATCCACATATTTTTCCAACTTGGATAATGTATTTTATTTTTAATTGAATTAATTAATTGATCAATTAATTAATTCTGAGAAGTTTCATTTATATTGCCTAGGCAGCTTTAAAATTCCTAGGCTAAATGATGCTATCAAACCCAAGTCTAAAAAATAGCTGAGACTATTGCTTTATTTGATCTCTGTCACTGTCTCTCTCTGTGTGTCTCTATCTCTGTCTCTCTGTGTCTCTGTCTTGGCCTCTCTGTCTCTCTGTCTCTGTCGCTCTGTCTCTCTGTCTCTCTCTGTGTCTCTGTGTCTCTGTCTCTCTCTCTCTAGAGTTGTTCTACCATGCTTAACTGAACTTTATATATTTGATTTGAATTAAAGATATCTTCTGTATTTCTACCTTGTGGACACATGGAATATAGATATAACTTTTTCAGTGCACTTGGCTGGTAATTCCAACATCTGTATCAGTTTTGGGCCAGTGTGTACTGAATGATCCACTGCCACCTGATGAGTCATATTTTCTTTTTGCTTGCCTAGTTATTTTTGATTGGATACTGGACATTATGTATTTCTCTTTGTTGGCTGTGAGAATTTTTGTTTCCTACAAATATTCTTGAGCTTTTCCTGGCACCGAGTTAAGTCACTTGGAAGCAGTTAGATCTTTTGTGTCTTTGCTTTTAAGATTTGTTAGATGCGATTAGAGGAGTACTTTCTAGAGAAAAGATCTTTCTGTGTACTTGATCCAATTCTTGTGAATACTGAGATTTTCCAGACTGTTGGTGCAAATAGTCTTCTCCACTTTCTGCGTTAGAGCTGGATACTGTTAATGCTACCCTTTTTGAGGATAAAACTGTCCTTCTCTATCTGGATTAGGTTCCTCAGCTGAAACACTGATCAATATTTGTAGCAAATCCTCTGCTACTTTCTTCTTCCTAGCACTCCTTCCTATCCTGAAAACTCCTCTAGCTTTCATCTCCCAGAAATCTTACCTCTGTTTTCAATTCAGGGAGTAACAAGGACCTGCTTGAGTGGATTGATCTGTCAGTTTTCTCAAGGTAGTAAAGGCATTGAACCAGGGCAGTGTTAGAATGTTGTCTCATGGTCAGTGTCTTACAAGTGGTTGTTTCACTAGTCTTGTTTTTTTTGTTACTTTGTTTAACATAAAAATCTTTATCTAATTTCTGGCATTCTATTTTATCTTGAGTTAGAAACAAATCTTTAGTACTTTCTTGGAGAAAGATTATGTGAAAATTAAATTTCATTTCTTTGCAGATTTGAAAACGTTTTCCCTGTTTGCAGTTGACTTACTTGGGTAGTTGATCTCAATTTGAGTTTTTCACTTCCTATTGTTTTTCACATTTCTAAATGCCCTGCCATGTTCCCTAAATGCTTTCATGTAGCTTATCTTTTGTAAAATGCCAATAATATAAATAGTTAATTCTATTCTTTGTACAGCCTATTACTCCTTAACATCATTTGTTTTCTGTGTCTTTTTGATTATCTCTTCCATATTAGAAGTTTCTGTCAGATACCCCATAAAACTGCCTTCTCATGATTAAGATGGAAAAGGCAAAATGTGTACTAGAGGCTGATCATGTGTTTGAGCTTGTTTGAGCCTCCCTGCAGAATAGCCTGGTGGTAGGGAACACTGTCAAGGATCCAACTTTGGGCATTTTGCTTTGGTTTCATCAAATTTGCTATAGAAGAGGATAAAAATCTATTTTGTGGAGCATGAAAGGTCCAAGTTTAGGCATCATGGAAGAACATGAGGACGAAGCTTGAGTTTGTCTACTCAGCATTTACCCATGGTGCCCGTGTGTCCAATACTGCCTGGCATCCTCACATCAGATATTCTGTGTAGTAGACTGAAATACAGTCATCTGGAGACTTAGATCATCATTCTTGGTACCTGAAAATGTTACCTTCTAAGAAATAGTTTTGCACATATGATTAAGTTAGCAATACCGACATACGGCCAGCGAGGTGGCTCAGTGGCCTACAGCACCTGCTTAGGCAAACACCCAGGGATCAAGGTTCAATCCCCTATACCACATGCCACATCAGCCCTGCCGCAAGGGTGGGCTGAACTGGGCATTAAAAAAAAAAAAGGGATATCTGCACAGAGAGATTGTACTAGATTATCTTCACAGACAGTATATCCTTGCAAAGGATGGGCAGAGGGAGATGTGCACACACAGAGGACAGAAGAAGAAAATGTGAGCAGAGGCTGAGTTTGGAGTTCTGTCACACAGTAGTGCTGGCAGCTATCACAACCAGAAGAAGCAAGGGATGAACTCCCCCCTTGGCCTGGAGCGTGGGGGCCCTGCCAACAGCTTGCACCTAATTCAGTGGTACTAATTTTATACTTCTGGATTTTCTATTTGTGAGAAAATACATTTCTGTAGTTTTACATCCTCATCTTTAATGAGTTTTTCAACAACCCCAGGAAGCTAATATATCATCTCTTTTACCATTTACAGAGAATAAACTTCCAGAACTTTATGAGTGTATTGGTAGGACACTTGCTCAGCAGCTGGACATCATTTAGGGTGTCTTGAGAGCTCATTGTTTCTCCTAGAGCTCTCTCCTGAGCCTTTTTATTTTCTCCCTATCTCCCTTTGAATCCTACTCACGAAGGTACCTTTTGTTGCTCTGTTCTGTGCCTTTCAAGTATTCTGTATTGTGAATCAGGGTTTCCCATTGTGGAAGCAAAGAAAGTACCATTAATTAACCTCTTTCTCCTACAAGATTCAAAATGTGACTTTTTTTTTCTATCTTCCAAGTCCTTGAAGGATTAACTTTTGTTTAAAAAATGCCATTCTAAAGTTTCAGTAGGTTTTCAGAAGATGTCTTTGTGCAGGTAACTCAGTCTACTATTTTGAAAGAGTCAATTATCTGTTAACATGATACTAAATAGGGGGCTGGCCAAATAGCTCAGTGGACTGGGGTTCAACCCCCAGTGCTCTGTGAGGGGTGCTGTACCAGTCACACCCCACAGAGCACTCTGAGACAGCAACTGAGATGAGGCATGGTGGTATGCCTATGATCCCAGTACTTGGGAGCCTGAAAACAAGAGGATCTCTACAAGTCTGATCTACATAGTGAGACCTTGTGGATCCTGCACTGAATACATTAAAAAAAAAAACACACCAGAAAAACATAGTAAATATTCAAAGGAGAATGAATTTTCTCTAAAATGTAGACTTGCAAAACTTCAAATATCACCTGATTCTTTTTCAGTTGAAAATAATGAAAAGTTATCATTGAAATTAGGCTTCTTTCTTATTGCAGAAGCTCAATACTCACATTCTTCTACATCAGAAATACTTCTAAAAGAGTATGGGAATTTTCTGCCCCATTGTTATTTTGAAGATGATTCAGTTTGTAGAGGTCTGCAACTTACTCTAGAACTCCAAAATATGAGGAGGGTACTAAGTTTAACAGCTTGTGGTTCCTTCATACATTAATTTGCAATACTTGGGCTTAGCCCTCCCGCAGCTTCAGTCCTCAGTTAAGTTTGCCCATTTTGTTCCAGGACAGACACACTGAATACCCAAAGCAGGTTTCTGCCCATGATGTTCCTAATATCAACTTGAAATGCTCCTTCTTTTGTGCAACAGTTTCCTTGGCATTTTTTATTAAAAACAAACAAACAAACAAGGCTTACCCATTTTGTCATCCTGAATAGTATGTTCTCATCATTATTTTGTAGAATTCTTTACCATTTCTAGTACAGGTCTGATCAGGTTTACAAAGTTTTGGCATTCTTTAGAGGGAGAGCAGCTTAAGAAAAGAAATCAGAAAGATAGTTTATGTTTTCCATTTGAATATCTCCTCCCTTTTCTTTTTGCTTCTGACCCGACTACAATTAAAATAGATTGTCCTTAGGAGCTGGAGAGATTAAAAGAGTGAAAATTTGTAACACTTAAAAATTTTGCACTTAAAAATTTACATCAAGTTTAGTTAGGATTTGATTGATCTTAATAAGAAAGTTACAAATTTTACTTGATGCAGGGTTTTGTTTGGAAACTTCTAGACATGAAATAATTAATCAAAATGCTAAATCTTTTTTGTTTTATTCTGAAACTTGTCTGGTAATTTTCACTGAAATGATGTTGGCATAGTATTTACTCTTGTAGATAGTTTTGATAGTTTGTTCCAGGTACCAAAAGATAAGACCCTTCAACTTTTGTTACAGTGTATACTCACTATGGAGGTGACATTTTTCTCAAATCCTTACTCTAATTCAGAGGACTTAAAAACTCTTTTGCTACAATATTTTTAGAAGTAACTCCTACTTACAACTCTATTTTTAGAGAAAGATTTTCAGACTTTCATTAAAAATATTACTGGTTTTCAAAATAAATCTTAATCTAATGTACTATTAAAAAAGGTGTGGGAGAGATTTTATGCACAATTACTAAAATTATACTTAACTGCAACAAAAATATCATCTTGTTAAATTAAACTTTGTGAGGGTAGGTGAGTCAAAGAACCAGAACAAACAAAATAAATGCAGAGTTGAGTTCGTTTTAAGGATCACCATGCACTGCCTGGTTTGGCTAGAGCAACATGTCAAACAATAAACTGAAATAAATGAACACTGAATCCAAACAAGACTTGTAATGTACCCATGTACCAATGTATTTCAAGTTTGGGAGAAGGAATTCCTTTGCTTGACAAGTTGTGGTGCACTTTTTCTTTAACAACTAGAGCAAACGTATTGACATGCTCTGCGATACACACACACACACACACACACACACACACTATATATATATATATATATATATATATATATATTTTTTTTTTTTTTTTTTTTTTTTTTTTTCCCAAAATGACTCTCCCTAATACTGTGAATTCTTGGCTACTTTCCAGCCTAAGGAGAGGTTAGCCAAAGACTAAAGTTCTGTTAAGACCACCCAAAGTATCACACTCCACCTCTTCTCTGAAACCATGCCATCAACATCAAAACAGAGATGATTTAAGGGAGGGAGAACGAAACAGAATGCAACTGGAGGAGAGGAAGAAAAAGCAGGAGGAATAATGAAAATGCATTGTTTAATCAGAAGGAATAAAAAGTTCCTCTTTCTTTCTTTCTTTCTTTCTTTCTTTCTTTCTTTCTTTCTTTCTTTCTCTTTCTTTCTTCTTTCTGAGAGATGAAAGCTATAAAGAATTACATCAATTACTCCTTATACAGATTTTATTTGCTACTTTTAACTAGACGTACACGTTGTGATTTTCTGCAATACTCATAGTTACATACTACACTAGGTATTATTAAATCTTTCTTAGATTTAAGTATATACCGTGTGTGGAGAATGTCTGCTTATTCTAAACAATTGATCTACTTCCAATTTTAGCCCTGAATTTGGACTGTAATACTTTGCCTGGCAGCGAACTATAAAACTTATTTTATGACATCTTGAAGTTTTATGGAAAAATTTCACTCATTTTTAATCAATCTCATTGCTTGAAAATTTTTTGGATCAGTTTTCTCAGTCCTGCTGAGCTCTAGCTGTACTGAGACACTTTAAAAGATTCCCATAATGTTTATGAGAATTATCCAAGTAACTTTATGCTTATCACCAAAACATTCTTTTAAAATTATTTTAATTGTACAAATTTATAGAGTACACTGTGATACTTTGATACAAATATAAGTAGATAATAATCAAATCATGGTACTTAACATTTCCATTGCCATAAATATTTATTTTTAAATGCTTGATTAACAATGTTAATTGTACTTTCTTTATATTTCTCAAGGCTATGTTGCTTCCCTTCCTCTACATCTACTCAAACCTTTTTTTGAGGGTTAAATGTGAGCCCATTGAACAATGAGTTTGGGCAGTTCTATGGGCCAAGTGAGAACTTGGTAATTTTTAAAACTGGCCATGAAGTAGAGGTTGTCCAATTTCAGTTCCCAGCATCAGAAAATATCCTGGCAGACAGAGAGACGGAGAGAGAGACAGACAGAGACAGAGAGACAAAGACAGACACAGGGAGCGAGCGAGAGAGAGACAGAGAGACAGAGACACAGAGAGACAGAGTGACAGAGACAGAGAGACCAAGATGGAGACACAGAGAGAGAGAGACAGTGACAGAGATCAAATAAAGCAATTAAGTAAGAGGCAACGTGAAAAAAGGATGAGGGGTGTTTGAAAGAAAAGAAAGAGGGCCTGGGATATAGCTCAGTGGTACAGTGTCTGCCTGGCAAGGAGAGGCCCTGAGTCCAGCTCCCAGAACCCCCACCCCCAGAAAGAAAATAATGACAAGGGGAAGGCACCATCGTGAAGAGATGGGGAGGAGAGCCTGGCTACAGGACGTGCTGGAAGGCACTGATATGAGCTACCTACAACGGCAGAAGAGGACTGGGTGGAAGCTGTGAGGTTCTGACCAGAGAGGGAAAGCTCTCCAGAGCCGGTGTCCTGTGCAGGATTCTCCTGCAGCTCTCTCTATGCACGTGCTCCCAGAGTTTCACAGGGCCATGTGCACAGCACTGGTTTCTTCATTCCTGGCATGTATCACTCATTTCATATAAACATTCCCTTAGTGGTTTAAACATTTCTGGAAGCAATTATGTTTCTTAGAAGTAACTCTGTGCTTTCCAGTCAAGATGCTGTGAAAAATGTTGCCAGTCTTAAAAGTCAGACATTATTTTCCATTACTGTGGAGGACTCTTAAAATTCTCATGAAGAAATCATTATCAGTGACCTAAAGTCTTGAAAGCTTCTATGCCCATATATTTACACAACTATCTACTTACCAAGCTAATTAGACACACACATGTATTTTTAATTGCTAGCATTCTAATACTAGCATTCAAATTAACTAGCCTACAATAGTCTGCAGAAGTCCAGTTTCAACACCCT
This sequence comes from Ctenomys sociabilis, assembly GCA_004027165.1. NCBI lineage: Eukaryota > Metazoa > Chordata > Mammalia > Rodentia > Ctenomyidae > Ctenomys > Ctenomys sociabilis. Next base: position 5,513 of record PVKA01026401.1, on the reverse strand, counting down.
AAACTTGTGAAAACATTGAGAAAAGTTTCATTCTTTCAAGCACAATATATTTCTAGCATTTTCTACAAACAGCAAAACATTTCAAGTCTTCATTTTTCAGTGGAGAAATACACTACTTTAAAGATCTATTCCCTTAAATTTTTTTATCAAGCAAATACACAGTTAACTTCAAAATTTTAATCCTCAATTCATTGACAATGCAAATTATTTGCCAACATTTGGAAGTCAAACAGGGTGAGAGGGGAGAGCCTTTACATATTCCAGGTTTAATGTCTAAGCACCAGATGGAAATAATTCTACAAAGAAAGAAAGAAATCTGTTAGGATATTTTGGAGATCTGTTCAGTTCAGCAGTCACTTGTTGTGGAGGCCAATTCCTTGGAGGACTTATTTGAATTGCAGATGCTGAAGTAGAACACTAATTTAACCCACAAAATGCTGAATTTTATTTATTTATTTATTTATTTATTTATTTATTTATTTATTTTGCGAAGACTTCAAGTTTTATTAATCAGTTGCTTCATTTGCCCACCCCCATGGTAAAGATAAGCATCTTAATGTCGTGAAACAGCAAGAAGAGAGCACTGCAAAGGCAGAAAGAAGGACCACTGGGTCTGGAAAAAATAAGATACATTGCAAAGAATTTTCTTGAAATTGTCCTTTTCTTTAACCGACTTAAACTGAATTCTAGTAAGTCCTTAGCAATAGTTTGATTAGTTAAGTAATCTAAAAAGTCCTTAAGACCTAATTACCTAAGCCAGGGAGGTCGTTCAGCAGCATAAGTGCCTGACTGGCAAGTATGAGGTGCTGAGGTCAGTTCTCAGTATTATAAAAAAAAAAAGGCCTAATTTTTTTTTTTGTCTCTCAAGTAAATGTTTATTTTATTTTTTAAATATTGTTTCTTTTTTAATTTATTTTTTATTTTATTGAAGTACAAATATCAATCAGACAGATTTAGGACACCTTAACAAGACAGATTCGATAAATTAATACATTGCAAACTGTTTTCATACTATTTTGGTATCGTATTTATTTTTATTTATTTTTATTTTATTTTATTTTATTTTATTTTATTTTATTTTATTTTATTTTATTTTATTTTATTTTATTTTATTTTATTTATTTGTGGAACTGGGGATTTAACTCCAGCCCTTGCGCTTGCCAGAGAAGCAGCGCTTATTGCTTATTCCACTGAGACATCTCCTCAACCCCTAAATAGCCTTTCGTTTTTCTTTTTCTTTTCTTTTCTTTCTTTTCTTTCTTTCTTTCTTTCTTTCTTTCTTTCTTTCTTTCTTTCTTTCTTTCTTTCTTTCTTTCTTTCTTTCTTTCTTCCTTCCTTCCTTCCTTCCTTCCTTCCTTCCTTCCTTTCTTTCTTTCTTTCTTTCTTTCTTTCTTTCTTTCTTTCTTTCTTTCTTTTTGTTTTTGGAACTGGGGATTGAATTTAGGCTCTTGCACTTGCCAGGCAAGTGCTTATTCTATTGAGCTATCTCCCTGGCTGAATTTTAGATTTAATTAATTTTTTTTTCAGTTTAAGGAGTACTATTTTGCATGAGAAAAATGGTGCTTCTTATATAAAAACTGGAAGAAAAAGAAAGTTTCACTTCCTATATGACCGTGTTTGGGAATTATAAAATTGTTCACATGCAATTTGCTATGAAAACCTTTTTATCTTTATCATATTTTAGTATTTAATATTGAAGGATTAGGATAAATTAAGAATTAGTATAAATGAATTAGTTTATCGAGTTTTGAATGGATGATTTAATCTGAACAGAAACAAAGAGCAATAAAATCTGCTTAGGACATAATGGATGGTTGAGCTTTGACAGTGAAAGATTAAGGGACTAGTGTGATACTAAGTAATAAATCTCAAACAGGGCCTCGTTCATATTCATACCTGTGTTTTCTGGCAAAATACGTGTCAAAATTTGCAATTGTATGACAGCAAAATTATGCATTACATGGTAAGTTATAGATTTTGGATGGACTCCAACTCAGATACTTTCATAAGTACTTGGCATAATAAACAAAACATAATGACTTTCCAGACTGCAGTTTAAACCAAAGAAAAAAAATGCTACAAGGGATCAGAATGTCAATTCTCCACATTCTTATTGCTATGTTTTTATTTTTTGCAAAGTTATGAAAGAACTTGTTAGCATTTTATTATCTATGTGCAACAGCTGTGATAGTCAAATGCATGAGGATGGAACTAACAAAATGAGAAGTGGGCTACAGCTTGTTTATGTAGTTTGAGTTGAGAAAATAGAGCCTATGGTGAGCAGAGGAAAGAGAATATTTGTTCCTCAACCCTCTGACTTTATGCTATGTGTTGAAGCAGAGAGATAGAAAGAAAGCAAAAGGAAATTCAAAAAATGATTAGAAAGAAAAAGAGGGGCAGAAAGAAATGAGTTAAAAGGAATAACAGTGAGGAAATTCTAGTCTTTTGAGTCATCTGTGAAATAGTTCTTGGCTTCTGGAGAAAGGACATTACTCAGTGAATTTACCTGTAAGTAGCACCCTTGGCCTCGCTGCAGGGCATAGGGCAAGTTTCTCAAACGTTTTTCAGTTATTCTGAAGAGGTGGAACTAGATCTGCAAAAGGACAGTAAGTGCTGGTCTACGAATCAGAAACCTGCATATTGCCCATAACTCTGGCCAACTGTGCAAGCCAATTACATCTAGTTTTCTCAGCACGGCAGTTGTCTTTTCCATACAATAAGCTAGTGATTTGGATGATGTGTAAGATCTCTCCAAGCTCTAAGAAATACTGAGCAATTTATACTTCATTCCAGGAACTGAAGCACTAGTCCTTTGTTGTACAAAGCACACATATTTGACATCGGGTCAATGCCTGACGATTTTCTTGCAGAGCAGCTGGTGGAGGGGAGAGAGATGACTTCAGGATGACTCCAGTGCATTACATTTACTACTGGATGTGCTTTTTTTCTATTATTAAGATATTACCATATGTAATGGAATAATTATACATTGTTCTCCATAAAAAACAACAGCAGCAGTAGCAGCCCTGAACTTGTTTTTCTCTAACAGCATGGTTGCATTTGGTTGTGATAGGAGGCAGTGACCCCTGAGTGTGCTGCTCGTATCCAGTCTACTTTCTCATCTTGGTTGCTATCACAGAAGAAAACCTTGCTTCACAACTATAGAGTGTTGTAAATAGAAGCAGCCTTTTTAGTGCTTTTGTGGCAAACTTAAGATATTCCTTGTTGCTTGTAAGCAGAATGTGTGGACATTTGAATATATTTTAAGGACACCATTATATGTGATATCAAGCAGTCAATCCCATTCTAGAATGGACAAAGTCAATTCACCTAATTTATTCACAAGTGGATTTGGATCCACTCCTTCCCAGTATTGGAGTCTTTTGTAGTTGGATATAATACTTCGGCTCTTAAGCTGAGATGGTAGCCATGCACCAGCTGGGAGACAAAATGCCCAGGATCGTTCTCTTTCAAAATTCATGGTAATGTGCAGAAGATGTCAAATTTTCCATGTTTATTCATCACATAGATTCAAAGTTGGAAGCAACTTCCTTGACCCAAGTGGCGAATCCAGAAAGCCCCCCAGTTGTAGCAGCTGCTGTATTCATGCATAGAGCAAGTCAACACAACAGATTCACTTTCCTTGATATGTCATCCTTCTACAACGTGGCCAGTTCTGCATCTGCAGGGCAGTCTGTGCTAATGGATCTATCAATACTGACTACAATGTTCATATTTATGTAATTAACTTTTTCAGGAGGATGTTCATGAGAATTTATTATATATTATGTGCTCTCCCGGCAACCAACATTTTGGCCCCAGGGGTTGTAAGCAATCTGCTTTAATAGATTTACAATTTGCAAAAAAATTTTTTTTTTCATTTTTTAGGACTTGCTTAGTTTCCTGATAATATATGATGAATCACAAAATTACTTTGATAATGTGTAATTAATCTTTTTTGTTGTTTGTACTGTATGTGAACTTTACAAATATTTATGCTTTTCTATAATTTTTATACTTTTAACTCTTGCATTTAATATTATGATATATTTCAATTTTTATTAATTTTCATGGGAAAAAATAATAGTGGTGAAACAAATTCAATACAGATTAGTAGGATTTTTACAATAGTTAATACATTGCATATTGTTGTCTTCATAGTAGTAATTCAGAGGACAAGATGCAGACATGATATCTTGTCAAAAACAGTATTAGTATAAACTCTGATTCTTTTTTGTATTTTAGGGAGTGGTCTACAGGGTATTTATGGTTTCAGTACTAGATTGGACTCATAGTTATCTGTCTGCTTACAGCATCCCAAGAGCTGGGATTACAGGGGTGCACCAGCACACCCAGTCTCAATTGCTCTCTCAGCATGCCCCGGGGGTGGGGCCAGAGTGGCAGGCCTGGGGATTGAAGCCCCAGCTCCTGCACCTGCTTGCAGGCACTTTAATCCACTGAGCTATTTGGCCAGCCCTCTAAACTTTTATTCTTAGTGGTTTAATATATTTATATTTCCTTCTTTTTTTTTTTCACATCAAAACTGTCCTTTATTTACACTTCTGTGAAGTTAGTAACACATGATCTTAGGTTGCTTAGCAACTGATAGCAAACTTTAACCAGATAGCATGTTCATCTCAGGAGTGAGGTAGCTTGTTTGCTTTAGGCACTGGGCCAAGTCCCACCTTCATATAATTGACTGATTTCCTAGCTTCCTGGCTTCTAACATATCCCTATTTTTTCATTTTTATTTTTCACAGATGGATGTTCCACTGCAGTTAGAGAAGCCATATTTGGAGAAGTCTTTAAAGGACCTTTTCATACTTGAAACCAGTCTAAAGATTGTAGGTACTTGAATTCAGCAAAATAACCCAATGTAGTCCAAGAGTCCTTAATAGTATTGGGTTATCAGAAGAACTGGAAATTATTAGACGTTGTTGGCTTGAGCCTTTATAGCTCACAAGTTAATATGACTTTACTTTTATATCTCATGGTTATACTTTTCTGCTGAATGATTAAAACCAAGTTAAAGTGCTGGACCTGGGAGCCTGTCTCTTTTTTTTTTTTTTTTTTTTTAATACTGGGAATTGAATTCAAGCTTTTGCTTGACAGGCTTGTACTTTTGCCACTGAGCTATATAATGAGAAATAGAGGTTCAGTTTCCTTCCTATGAATACAGATAATCATTGACTCCGCTTTTTTTTTTTTTTATAGAATGATTACTTTTTTCCCACTGAATTTGTTTGGCAGTCTATAAAAAGCAATCAATAGCAAAAAGAATGGAATATTTCTGGACTTACAACTCTACTGTGATGATCTCTTTGTGTGCTGTGTTGTATTGATTGCAAGGATTTTGTACTAAGATTTGAAATTTGAAGCACCAGTTCTCCAAATTTGCCTCTTTCTTTTCAGAGATTGTCTCAGCTTTTCTGTTTTTTTTTTTTTTTTTTTTTTTTTTTTTTTTTTTTTTTTTTTTTTTTTTTTTTTTTTTTTTTTTTTTTTTTTTTTTTTTT
>PVKA01026400.1:0-31760 GCA_004027165.1 Ctenomys sociabilis | reverse complement strand
TGAGCATCTGAGATGAATACACACTTCTCAGAGGACGAAATTAAAGAAGCGAACAAATATATGAAAAAATGCTCCACATCGCTAGCCATTCGTGAAATGCAAATAAAAACAACACTGAGATATCATCTCACTCCAGAAAGAATGGCTATCATAAGGAAATCAACCAACAACAAATGTTGGAGAGGTTGTGGGGAAAAGGGATCACTTCTCCACTGCTGGTGGGAATGTAGACTAGTACAACCATTGTGGAGGTCAGTATGGAGACTCCTCAAAAGAATAGGACTAGAAATCCCATTCAAGCCAGCTATCCCCCTACTGGGAATTTTCCCAAAGGATTTGGATACATTGTATCATAGAGATATATGTATATCTACGTTTATAGCAGCACAATGTGTGATAGCAAAATCTTGGAAACAACCAAGATGTCCATCACATGAGGAATGGTTGAAAAAGCTGTGGTATTTCTATACAATAGAGTATTACTCAGCTATTAAGAATGATAAGTTTGAAGGATTTATACTGAAGTGGATGCCACTTGAGCATATACTCATAAGTGAAATAAACCAGACACACATGTGTAAATATCGTAGAGTCTCCCTAGTATAACAAGCGAAAAGCAGAAGTACAAAAGGAAATGTACAACAAGTAAAATCAATTGAGTCAGATAAGGCAAAGTGAATGGCATATGTTGCAGGATACTAATCAGCTTTTCTTCTGGATGGTTGACAACCTAAGATCACAAGTCAGAGTTGGAGAAATAGAAGAGCCACAAGGCCCGCCCACATTTTGGCCCTAGCCTTTCAAGGTCAGCGAAGACTCAGGGCATAGGAGAACCTGTACTGCAATATCATGGGAGCCAGGTGAGCTCCAAATTTTCTGAGCAAGGAGATTGTGGAGCCACAGAGGAAAGAGATTGAAGTTCTATAGTGTGCCTGGGAAGAGTCACATGAAGAGAAATCTTTTTCTCAGGCTCCCACAGAGAGCATTCTGGTCAAGCATCGGCCGTGACTCATCCACATGGATGACACAGACAAAGGAACTACAGAATAATGTACAGGACTACAAGATAAACCCTAAGAAGACTTCAATGACCACATAGGAAATATAAAGTTCATGTGTTGGTATATAAGTTTTGATCTACCTAGGTCTTAACCATCCAGAAGAAAAGTATAAAAGTATAAAAATGAAGTATACATCGTGAGCCCATAATATTAAGCTGAGCTGTAAATGGATATGGTCGACAATTTCTTTGAATAATTCCCTATGGTTGCAGAACCCTGGACTGTGTTGGATTGTGGTGTCGAGTTCAAGCACCTAAGGTAGTTGAATGTCAATGGAGTCCCCACTTTTGACAGGTGTAGACAAAGGAAGGGTTGTAGAAAGAAAAAATCATGATGTGTGTGTATAGACAGTACAGTTGGGATAGATAACGCTGTGCTTCTACATAATTCTATGAGAGGCAAGATCTGCACTAATGGTGGTTGGATAGGATATTATGTCGGCTTTTAGTGCTGTGGTCATCTGCTAGGTAAATAATTATTGAATATTTGATATAATTCAGCTGTATGAAAACCTGTAAATATAATATCATGTATGTACCTTGTACAATACCAAAACGTTATGAAAATAGTTTGCAATGTATTATTTCATCGACTCTGTATGGTTATGGTGTTTTGAAACTGTCTGATTGACATTTGTATTTCAATGAAATAAAAACAAATGGAAAAAAAATAGCTACAAATACCAACATAAACATTCATTTTTTGGTTATTTGTTAATTAATGTTTAATCTTTATTTTTATTTCAGTTATGTATTATTAAGAAAAATAAAATAAACAAATCTACATTTGTAAAATTAGAAAAAAAAAAAAAGAAAAAAAAAGGAAAGAAGGAAAAAAAAAGACCAAATAAGAAAAGTCTTCAGGGAGCACCTGCCCCTAAGCCTGCCGAGCAGTGGGAATTTTCCTGACTCTTTCGGCACCCTGGCTCGGTGAGTGTGTGGTGAGTGTGTGGCAGAGCCTTTGGCTTCTCCATGCGTGTTCCGCGATTTCCAGAGATGCACATCCAAGCTAACTGAGTAAGCGACTGGACTGAGACACCCCAGACAGGCCTGCCTGGCAACTCCCCAAAGGCCACCCCCCCCAAGCCCACCACGGAGTGAGAACTTTTGTGCCTCTCCATGCACCCCATCCACCCTTGCCTGGCCTGGTGAGTGTGAGGGAGAGCTTCTATGCTTCCCAGTGCTCCCTGGACCAGGGGCCCAACAGAGGGGAACCACAGGCTCACAGTTGTACCAGAAGAGTGGCATCAAAAAGGAACTGAACTCAAGAGCTAGATCCAGGTCAGGCATAAGTAGATAATCTCAAACTTAATAGACCTGCACCTGAATCTCATTATATGCTAAGGTCATAACTTCACCAAAGCTCTACACCAAAGGTCACAGATCAGTACTATACAAAATGACAAAGACAATGAGAAAAATGCAATCTCAGGTCTCGAATCCACCAATAAGTGCAGAGGACAATAGCTCAGCTGAAATGAATGAATTAACAGAGATGGAAGCAAAGGAACAGCAGCAGAAAGGTAGAGAGGATCTAAGACAAGAAATAATGCCTGAAATAAAAACGAAATATTTGAATACATAGCATCTGAAATAAAGAATCAACACCACAAACATCTGGGGAAAACCAATGCTCACTCAGAATAAATGCAGAGAACACTATTGCAAATGAACCATATGAATTAACAGAGTCAGAAGCAAAGAAACAACAGCAGAAAGGTAAAGAAGAACTCAAAGCAGAAATAATTTCTGAAATAAAAAATGAATTCTTTGAAATCATAGCATCTAAAGTAGAGAATCAATTCTGGAAATATATACAGGAAACCCAATTTGGAAAAAAAAAAAACTCTGCAGTAAGAGAATTAATAGCTACCTCTAAAGAAGATCTTGATAAAAAAATATAGAGGAGATCAGAAATATGACAGACTTCTGGATTGAGCAATACAGAAAAGAAGTAGAACGCATGAAGCAGAGTCAAAGAGACATAAAAGAACTAAAAATCTCAATCATGAGTCTAAAAAACCATGTGAGTGAAAGTGAAGACAGAGTTTCAGATCTTGAAGAGGCTGGTGAAGCTAATGAAAAGGTGAGAAAGGATCTCTCAAAAACAACGAGAATGCAGGAAAAAAAAATCCATCACGTGTAAAATGATGCCAAGATGAACAATGTCAGATTAAATGGCATCAATGAGAATGAAGGAGTCAATACAAATGATATAAAGACAATATGGGCAGAAGTAATAGCAGAAAACTTCCCAAATATCAGGAAACAATCCAACATTCAAGTCACTAAAGCATACATAACATCAAATAACTTCAACCCAATTAAAAACACACAGAGACATATAATAGTAAAGATCACAGAAATCCAACATCAGAAAAATTTACTGAAAGCTGCTAGAGAAAAGAAGCAGATCACATTCAAAGGAAAACCCATCAGAATTACAGCCGACTTCTCTACACAAACCATGAAGGCAAGGAGAGCATGGAGCAGAGATCTTCAAGTCTTGTGTGAAAACAAATTCCAGCCCAGACACATTATACCCTGCAAAAGTCTTTCAAGTTTGATGAAGAACTGAAATAGTTCCATGAAAAAGAACAACTAAAGAATTTCATGATGACAAAGCCATCCATACACAGGGTACTGAAAGATGTCCTAGACAAAGACCAAGATGACCAGAGCTCCACGAATGATAACTGAAGCAACCTGTTAAACAGGGAAAACAATTAAACAGAGGATAAAAAGGAGTAAATAACAACAGGTAAATATCATGACAATCATAAGTCTACACATTTCATTTATAACCATCAATGTAAGTGGACTCAGTTCACCAATTAAGAGAAATAGACTGGCATAGTGGATTAGGAAACAAAATTAAACAATATGTTGTAAACAAGAAACAAACTTAACTCAAAGACATTCATAGGCTCAAAATCAAATGATGGAAAACAATACCACACGCCCGAGCATCTCAGCAAAAAGCAGGAGTAGCATTTATTTTCTCAGACACTCTCAACTTAAACCAAAAATGATCAAACGACACAAAGAAGGCCACTATATTTTGATTAGGGTAAAAATGAAAGGAAGAGGTAACACTCATAAAGATCTATGCCCCAAACACAGGAGCACACAACTATGTAAGACAAATCTTAATGGACATGAATCCTAATATCCAAGACCACAATCTTCAAAAGAGAACTTAACACTATCTTATGTCAAAAAGATAGGTCAACCAGACAAAAAATTAGGAAGGGACTAGTAGAACTGAACCAAAGCTTGGAACAAATTGACCTGGTGGACATATATAGAATGCTCCACCCAACCACAGCTGAATACACATTTTTTTCAGCTGTACACGGGTTATTTTCCAAAATAGACAGCATCATAATCCATAGGTCATGAATAAGTGTATGCAAGAAAACAGATATTATCCCATACATATTATCTGACCACAGTACAATGAACCTGGAAATCAACAACAAAAGAAACCAGCAAAACCTGTTAAAATCATGGAAATTAAACAACACCCTAATCAACAATCAACAGTCACAGAAGAAATTAAGCAAGAAATTCGACAATATCTACAATTCAATGAAAATTCAACCACAGCTTCCAGGAATTTGTGGGATGTGATGGAAGCAGTTCTTAGAGGGAAAAATCATAGCTATGAACTCACACATATTAGGAAAACAGAACAGGAACAAATAAACACCCTAATGTCACACCTCCAACATCTAGAAAAAGAAGAGCAATCCAAACCCAGGGAGCAAAGATGGGAAGATATCATAAAGATTAGAGCATAAATTAATTCAATCGAGATGAAGAAAAGAGTTCAAAGAATCCACAAATAAAAAAGTTTGTTCTTTGAAAGACTAAATAAAGTTGATAAGCCCCTAGAGAACCTAATCAAAAAGAGGAAATAAGAAAATCAAATACAAGCAATAAGGAAAGGAAAGGAAAGGGTGAAATCACCAAAGACCCAATGGAAATTCAGAAGATTATCAATAGCTACTTCAAAAATCTTTATGCTCACAGAATAAAAGACAAAGAAGAAATGGACAGATTCCTCCAAAGTGAACCAAGAAGATATAACAACTCTCAATAAGGCAATAACAGCCAATGGAATATGCAATATAATAAAAAGACTGTCAACAAAGAAAAGTCCAGGTCCTGATGTATTCACATCTGAATTCTACAAGAAATTTATAGAAGATATAATCCATACACTCCTCAAAATCATCAATGAAATTGAAAAGGAAGCAGTCCTCCCAAAATCATTTCTAGAGGCAAGTATTGTACAGATTCCAAAACCAGAGAAAGACACAACTAAAAAAGAGAACTAGAGGCCAATCTCCCCCATGAACATAGATGAAAAACTCCTCAATAAAAACTTAGCAAACAGAATACAGCAAATCATCGAGAAGATCATACACCATGACTAGGTAGGATTCATCACATTATTTTAATAGAATGAAATCTAAAAACCACATGATCATCTCAATTGATGCAGAAAAATATTTTGACAATGTCCAACACTCATTCATGTCCAAAACCCTACAGAAAATTGGAATGGATGAACTCAACCTCAAATTGATAAAAAGCCATCTATGACAACCCAACGGCTAATGTAATTCTAAACGGGGAAAATATGAAATCTTTTACTCTTAGATCAGGTACAAGACAAGCACGTCTTCTATCACCCCTCCTATTCAATATAGTTTTGGAATCATTAGCAACAGCCATTAGAAAAGTGGGAGAAATAAATGGAATAAGAATAGGTAAAGAAGGCAAATTATCACTATTTGAAGATGACATGGTACTTTACTTGCAAGACCCAAAAAATTCCACCAAGAAGCTGCTAGAATTGATACAGAAATTCACTAGCCCAGCAGGATGCAAAGTCAAAATTCAAAAGTCAATAGCATTCCTCTACACAGATAACAAGCACACTGATAGGGAAATAGAATCAATACCTTTCACAATAGCACCGCGGAAAATGAAATACCTTGGAATTCACTTAACCAATGAAGTCAAAGATCTTTTCACAGAAAATTGCAACACTCTAAGAAAAGAGATTATAGAGGATTTCAGAAAATGGAAAGATATTCCATGCTCCTGGATAGGAAGAACCAACATCGTGAAGATGGCCATACTCCCAAAATTGCTGTACAGATTTAACGCAATCCCTATCAAACTGCCACCAACATACCTCCTAGACCTAGAGAAATTTTTGCTAAAATTTATTTCGAACCAGAAAAGACCTAGAATGGCAAAGACAATCCTGGCCATGAAAGACAAGGAAGGAGGCATCACAATTCCAGACTTGAAATTATACTACAATGCCACTGTAAAATCAACATCTATTTTGGCAACAAAATAGACTTGAAGACCAATGGAATAGATTAGAAGTCACAGAGGCATCTGTGAACACACTCAGTCACCTGATCTTTGACAAAGGGGCCAAACAAGTTTACTGCAAAGAAGATAGCCTCTTCAACAAATGGTGCTGGAAAACCTGGCTTTCTTCATGCCAAAAACAAAAACTTGACCCAGGTCTATCAACATGCACTAAGCTAAAGTCAAAACGAATTAAAGATCTAAACATTAAAACAGAAACACTCAATCTCCTGGAAGAGAAAGTAGGAGGAACTCTTGAAGACATAGGAGTAAGCAAAGAGCTCATGAACAAACATGCATTTGCATGGGGAACACCTGAAAGAATCAACAACTGGGATCAACTCTTCTTGAGGACTTTCTGCACATCAAAAGAAATTGTCAACAAAGTGAAAAACCAACCCACAACTTTTGAAAAAATCCTAATTAATAACATTCAGACAAAGGTCTTGTCTCTAGAATATATAAAGAACTAAGATATATTAGGGCCCTCAAATTTAAAGACCCAGTCCAGAAATGGGCATCTGAGATGAATACACACTTCTCAGAAGATGAAATTAAAGAAGTGAATAAATATATGAAAAAATTCTCCACATTTCTAGGCATCCGTGAAATGAAAATAAAAGCAGTACTGATATACCATCTCACTCCAGAAAGAATGGCTATCATAAAGAAATCAACCAACAACAAATGTTGGAGAGGATGTGGGGAAAAGGGAACACTTTTCCTCTGCTGGTGGGAATGTATACTGGTGCAACCACTGTGGAGATCATTGTGGAGACTCCTCAAAGAGTAGGACTGGAAATCCCATTCAAGCCAGCTATCCCCCTACTGGGAATTTTCCCAGAAGAACTGAAAACATTATATCATAGCGATATATGTGTACCTATGTTTATAGCAGGACAATGTGTGATAAACAAATCTTGGAAACAACCAATATTCCTGTCTCATGAGGAATGGCTGAAGAAGGTGTGGTATTTCTATATAATGAAATATTACTCAGCTATAAAAAATGATAAATGCAAAGCATTTATATTGAAGTGGATGTCCCTTGAATATATACTCATAAGTGAAATAAACCCGACACACATGTGGAAATATTGCAGTCTCCCTAGTATAAGAAGTCAAATGAAGAAATACACATAGGAATGTATAACAACTAAAATGAATTTAGTCACATAGTTAGGGAAAACTGAACCTCATATGCTGCATAGTACTAATCAGCTTCTTTTCTGAATGGTTAACAACCTAAGCTCACAGATCAAAAATTGGAGAAATATAAGGGCTGCAAGGTCAACCAACATTTTTCCCCTAGCCTTTCAAGGTCAGTGAAGACTCAGGAAATAGGAGAACCTGTACGGTAACCATGGAACTCAGTTGGGCCCCCAATTTTCTGTTCTGGGACACTATGGGGCCACAGAGCAATGTTATCAATGATGTATGGTGCACCTAAGGAGAGTCACAAGGAGAGAAAACTTTCTCTCAGGCTTTCAAAGGAGAAAATTGATCAAGCAATGGCTATGACTCATTTGTATGGCTGACCCTGATGAAGGATCTACAAAGTGAAGAACAGGGTTACAGGATAAACCCTGATGTCATTGGCTGACCTCGTCAGATACAAAATCTACATTTTTTGTTACATAGGTCTTGCTTTATCTTGGTCTTAACCATCCAGCACAAAAGTATAAAAATGAGGTATATAAAATAAGGGTATAATAACAAGTTGAGCTATAAATGGCTCTAGTCAACAACTTCTTCAGATAACTCACTATTATTGTGGAATGCTGGACTGTGTTCAATTGTGTCGCCGAGTTCTGGCACTTATAATGGTTGAATGACAATGAAGTGCCCATCTTTGACAGGTGTAAACAAAAAAAGGGGGATACAAATGAAGAACCATGCTGTGTTTGTATAAACAGTACAGTTACAATAAATATGCAGTACTTCTTCATAATTCTATAAGAAGCAAAATTAGCACTAATAGTGGTCGAACAGGATACTATGTCGGCTTCTAGTACTATGGACAACCACAGTTACTATGGTAACAAGATAGAAAGTATTAATTATTGAAACTGCACTGTAATTCAGCTTTAAAAAATAAGAAAGTATACAGCTACATTCTCTTAATTTATTGATTAGAGACATCTGCTCTAATACTGTTTGTAAGTAGAATATCATGTATGTACCTTGTACAATAAACCGCTATGAAAATAATATGCAATGTATTAATTATGGAATCTGTCTTATTAATTTGATTTGAAACTGTCTCATTGCCATTTCTTCTTCAATAAAAAAATAGGATAGAGATGCAGCTACTTTCTCTTAATTCAATGAGAACAAAGATTTGTACCAACAGTGTTTGGACAGGATATTATGCCTGCATCCTGTACTATGAATAATCACTAGGACCACAACAATATGCAATGTAATAATTATTGTAACTGTCCTACTGACCTGTTTTGAAACTGTCTCAGTGCTATTTGTTTCTCAACTTTTTGTATTTTAGGACAGGGTCTACAGGGTCTGCAGGGTCTCACTATGTAGATCAAACTCATAATGATCCTCATGTTTACAGCCTCCTAAGTGCTGGGATTATAGGCACATGCCATCACGCTCAATCTCCATTGCCCTCTCAGCATGCCCAAGGGGCCATGCCAGCATCGCAGGCCCAGGAATTGAACTCCAGACTCCTGTATTTACCTAAGCAGGTGCTTTAATCTGCTGAGCTATTTGGCTGGGCCCTTGAACTATTTGGCCAGCCCCTCCAATTTCTTTTTATTTTCTTTTTTCCCTTAGTCAAGTCTTTGTCCAGTTTGTTCTATTGCTAGGTACAAGTAATTATTTTGCTTCAGCCTGTTGAATAGTGGAAACTATAGAGGCATACCACTGTACTCAATTCTTTAAGTTTCTAATTTTGGAAGTTTTAGAGTCTTTGAAACTTTAAATATAAACAATTTAATGAAGTTAGGGTTGGTGAAACAGCTCAGCAGATTAAAATGTCTGCTTAGGCAAGCTTAGGAAAGCACAGAGACTGTGGTTTGACTCCTGGCACCACATACCACTCCAGTCCCGCCCTCAGGGCAGGCTGAGCCAGCCGGAGTCCAGGCATAGTGGTGCATGCTTGTAATTCCAGCGCCGGGGAGGCTGAAAGCAGGAGGATCATTATGAGTCTGAGCTGCATATTGAGAACCTGCAACAACCAAATACATTTTTAAAAAATTTAATTAAGTTAATATAAAATACTGAGTATAACAAACTAATTATTAAGCTATGGGCATAGGACAAATCAGTAAGCTACTTAGAATCAGTTTAATCATATGCAAATATTTGGAATCATAATTTCAGAATCACAAATCAAAGTTTGAACCTAATGAAACAATGAGTCTTAAAGTGCTGAAATTTGTAAGAGATCTTGCTGTTGACTTTCTTTAAAGGATGCCTACCCCATAAGACTGCCATCTAGTGGTCACTATAATAACTATGTGGCTGATTTCATTTTGTGTGTTCCTTGGTCTGCAGTAAAAAGTTACAAAGGATAAATGCCAAGTAAGTGCATTCTCAGTCAAGCTCCTCACAGCAGTAAACGACACTTAACTAAATTTGTTTAAGTATCAATAAAAAGTATCTCATTAGACCACACAGCCACTTTTGGCTGTTAACAAGTCAGCCTTATTTAAGTAATCCCATCAGATTTTCTTTTGGGAGATTACCTTTCTCCTGATTGCTGTGAACTGAGAATGTGAGCCAATGTAAGATTTACATTTTGGCCAGTGTGACTGTATGATTGAATCTCCAGAATGTCTTGACAATTCTGCCAAAATGGTTCTTGCTGCTTGGACTCACAAAATTACTTGTTAATTCTCTTTTGTTGAGCCTGATCCTCCAGTTCTCCCATCAGGTTTTTATTTATTTTATTTTATATTTAGTACACAGTCTATAGGGTCTCACTACACACATCAGACTTCTAGTAATCCTCCTGTTTTCAGTATCCCAGGTGCTGGGATTACAGGCGTGGGCCACCATGCTCAGTGTCAGTCACTGTCTCAGTGCCAGGGGTGGGGCTTGCAGGGCAGGCTGGAGATCTAACCCTGGTCCCTGCATCTGTCTAAGCAGGCTATTTAGTCTGCTGAGCTATCTGGCTGGCCCCCAGGAATTTTTAATTAAGCTTTGAAGCATCATGACTGGATCAACTGCCTGGACTACACCAGACACCATTTACTCTGGAAGTTCACACAAGGATGCCATGTATTATAAACAAAATCTCTAATTTATAAATGTGAAGCAGATTTTATTTTTGTCTCTTATTTAGGTGCCAAAATGTATATATTAAGAGCTCATTCTGACCAGCTCTGGTAATATTTACAGAAAAATAATGGGCTGAACAATTGACACTTAGGCCATGCACTGTATAATTTTTAATATTTCCATTCATTCATTTGTTCATTTGTTTATGGTACTGGAGATAGAGTCCAGGTGTTCTCTCACTGATAGACCTTGAAAAAGCTTTTTCATGTGCTATTCATTTAATCATCTCAAATATCCATTTCGGCTGAGCCTGACCCTGTTTTCATGTATCAATTTGTAGAGAGCTGCCTAGGACTTCTTATTCCTTCAGTTGGCTTCACTGGCCAAAGTGCTGGTGGCAATCTCTGAAGATGGCAGGCATGTTTCCCTAAAATCCTTCCCTGCTGTTCCCTTGTGTGAGCCTAGGACAAGACAGGAAGAAGATCCTGATAGTAGCTAAGACTTCCTGGAGCTTGAAAGATTATGTATCAGAGCTGATGCACCAACTGCAAAGCATTAGATATCTCAATTGTGTAATGCAGATAATTATTTCTGCATATCCTTCTCCTTGCTTATTGCAGAGGTGAATTCAGGATTCCTACCTAGTGCAGCTCACAGCTTTCACCTACTTCCAACTGTTTTCACAGTCATTGATCCTCAAGCTACTCCTTTCTTCACAAATGAATAAAACCTGGATTTGGCCCTAAATTGAGGATAGCCAACATCATTGCTGGACTCAGGACCCCTTGGTTTCCCATAATTACAAATGTGCTTTCAAGTCTTTATCCACACCATGGGTTGCACTGGGTGTGGTAGATTAGAATTAACTCCCTAGAATTCCAGTAACTCACGGGATGAAATACATAAACTGCCTGGGCCCTGAGATAAGGACCAGGAAGGATTTCTTTAAAGTAGTTAATAAAAGGCAGAGCTTAGGTAAGCTCCAGCCATTTGTGGTGACTGGCAGGAAGTAAAACAAGGCTACATTTTAAGTTTATAATTCAGACCTTATATTTCTTTTTCTATTCATGATAATGCCAGCATAGTTATGAGTCACTTGAAAATTGGGATATCTTCTGAGAAATATGCCATGAGATAATTATGCTATTGTACAAACTTCACAGAATACTGAGCAATACATGGCATTGTAGTTGGTTAAGCCTATTATGCACCTGGCATACACATTGTATATGCTCTACCTTTATATGGCTAGTGACCCAGTAGGTTTCTTTATTGTTGAATCACTACAAACACATGAGTAATGAATGCATTGTGCTAAGATGGTAAGACAACTGTGACAAAAATATTTCAGGTCCATTATACTCTTTTGAGACTACGCTCATTTGTTGTATGTTGTTATGCAAGTATGTGAGCTCTAGTCATGTAAAATGTAACCATCACATTATGAGTTTAACTGAACTTTCATATATTTTTGAACAAATCTTTTTGTTAACTGAATTAAGACAATGTAGCTGTATATCTATCCTAACTATTATGAGTATACAGATACAAAATGGTCATTAATTTATTTCCCTTTTTTGTTTAGTTCTGTCAGAGAAGAGTATTCTATTGCTATTTAAATATTGTAGGTACTTGAATTCAGCAAAATATTCCAATATAGTCCAGTAGTCCATAATAGTAGTGGGTTATCTGTATGACTGGCAATGTCAGAAGTTGTTGACTTGAGCCTTTTATAGTTTAGCCTATAAATATAGCTTTACTTTGTACACCTTGTTGTTATACTTTTCTACTGGATGGTTAAGACCAAGACAAAGCAAGACCTATGTAACAAGAAATGTAACTTTTGTATCTGATAATGTTAGTGAAGTCCCCTCAGGACTTATCCTGAAATCGTGAACTGCACTTGGTAGATCCTTTGTCAGTGCCAGCCCTGTGGATGAGTCATGGCCACTGCTTGATCAATTTGCTCTCTGTGAAAGCCTGAGGAGAATGTTTTCTCTCCATATGACTCACCTCAGACAGACTCTACATTATCAGTCACATTCCTCTGTGGCCCCATAGTCTTCTTGATCAGAAAATTTGGGACACAACTGAGTTACATGATGTCACAGTACAGGTTCTCCTATGTCCTACTATTCACTGACTTTGAAAGGCTAGGAACAAAATGTTGGCTGTCCTTTCAGCCTTTCTTTTTCTCTAAATTTTGGTCTGTAAACTTAGGTTGTTAATCTTCCAGAAGGGAATCTTATTATTACCCTACAACACATGCAGTTGGGTTTCACCTAACTATCTGTCTGAATATCAAACATCTTAAGCATAACATGGAATAGATATTTTTCATCAAGTCTTGATATGTTAAACTTTAAATCCCTACAGAATATGAAGAAAAAATTAAAAAATGAAATATATTTTAAACTATGAATAAACAATTACATACTTTTACACAGAGGTTTAGAAATCTAACCATATACAGCACTATAGCAGGACAGTCGTGCGACAGTTTTTTTTTCTTGTCTCTATTTTCCATTTGTTATCCATTTTTCAAAATGAACATTTACTTGAGAAACTGTCTGGCAATAATTAGTATGTCATGACAAGCAGTATGCACTTAGAATACCAGAATGACAGGCATTCCAAGCGTGACCCTACTAATACACGCTGCTATCTTCAGTGCAGTCATATTTCATAGGTATTAGCATATAGAGTTAGTAAGGGTGAGAATCCTATCAATTAAGTCCTAGTTTCAAAAGCCTGCCAGTGTTTCTCAGGATCATTGCCTTACTCATCTTGTGCATATAAATATATGACTTTGCCCGTGTCATGTTTCCTAGCTTTCCTCCTTGCCGTCTCTTCAACATATGCAGTTGGGTTTCACCTAACTATCTGTCTGAATATCAAACATCTTAGGCATAACATGGAATAGATATTTTTCATCAAGTCTTGATATGTTAAACTTTAAATCCCTACAGAATATGAAGAAAAAATTAAAAAATACTCACTTTTCTTTCTATTGTGTTATACCTTTCTATTCATATTTCACCTTTTGAGTTCTTATACAGGGGAGATTATAGGATATTTATATATGTGTGTCTGGTTTACTTCACTTATGAGTATATGATCAAGTGGTATCCACTTAAATATAAATGCTTCAAGTTTATCATTATTTATAGTTGAGTAATATGGCATTGTATAAAAATACCACATCTTTTTCATCCATTCTTCAGTTGACAGGCATGTTGGTTGTTTCCAGGATTTGGTTCTCACAAATTGTGCTGTTATGAACATAGGTACACATATATCACTATGATATGATGTTTCCAGTTACACTGGGAAAATTCCTGGTAGGGGGATAGCTGGCTTGAACAGGATTTTCAGTCCTAGTTTTCTAAGGACTCTCCATACTGATTTCCATAATGGTTACATGAGTCTACATTCCCACCAGCAGTGGAGAAGGGTTCCTTTTTCCCCAATGCCTCTCCAACATTTGTTGTTAGTTGATTTGTTTATGTTTATCACTATTTCTGGCATGAGATGGTATCTCAGTGTTGTTTTACTTTACAATTCATGGATCGCTAGTGATGTGGAACATTTTTTCATATATTTATTCGCTTCTTTAATTTCATCCTCTGAGAAGTGTTTGCTCATCTCAGATGCCCATTTCTGGATTGGGTCTTTAAATTTTTGTTCCTTAATGTCTTTTAGTTCTTTATAAATTCTAGAAAGCAGACCTTTGTCTGAGTGCTTATTAGTTAAGATTTTTTTTTGAAATTTATGAGTTATCTTTTCACTTTTTTGGTAATTTCTTTTGATGCACAAAAACTTCTGAATAAGAGTTGGTTCCTGTTGTTAATTCTTTCAAGTATTACCTGTATGATTTGATATTTGTTCATGAACTCTTTGCTAGCCCTATGTCTTCACCTAATTTCTCTTCTAGGAGATTTAGTGTTTCTGTTTTAATGTTTGGATATTTAATCCATTTTGACTTTAGCTTAGTGCATGGTGATAGACCTGGGTCAAGTTTTGGTTTTTGGCATGTAGAAAGCCAGTTTTTCCAGCACCATTTGTTACAGAGGCTGTCTTTCTTCCAGTGAGCATGTTTGGTCCTTTTGTCAAAGATAAGGTGGCTGAGTGTATTTAGAGAGGTTTCTGTGTCTTCTAATCAATTTCATTGATCCTTACGTCTATTTCATTGTGAGTACCGTGCTAATTTTATCACAGTAGCTTTGTAGTGTAATTTCAACTCAGGAATGGTAATGCCTCCTTGCCTTGTCTTTGTTTTGCAGGATTGCCTTTGCTATTCTAGGGTTTTCTATTTCCAAATAAATTTTAGGAATGATTTTTCTAGGTCTGAGAGGTATGTTAGTAGTAGTTTGATAGGGATTGCATTAAATCTGTATAGCAATTTTGGGAGTATGGCCATCTTTACAATGTTGGTTCTTCCTATCCAGGAACAGGGAATATCTTTCCATTTTCTGAAATCCTCTACAATCTTTTTTTTCAGGGTGATGTAATTTTCCTTGAAAATTAGTTAGATTAATTGCAAGGTATTTCATTTTGTGCAGTGCTATTCTCAAAGGTATTGTTTCTCTAATTTCCATCTCAGTATTTTTGTTATCTGTGTACAGGAATGCAATTGAATTTGGGTATTGACTTGGTATCATTCTATGCTACTGCATTTCTCTGTCAATTTTAGTAGCTTCTTGGTGGAGTTTTTGGGTCTTCCGAGTAATGTATCATGTCATTTGCAAATAATGATAATTGAACTTCTTTACCTATTCTTATTACATTTATTACTCTCTCTTGTCTAAGGGCTCTAGCTAATGATTCCAGAACTGTACTGAGCAGGAGTGGTGATAGAGATTGTGTTAATTACTCTTCTGTCATTGCTGGGACAAATACCCGACACTCAAAATAAAGGAAGAAAAGGTTTATTTAGCTCACAGTTATGGAATATTTCAGTCCATGTTCAGCTGGCTCCAAGACAGAGTGGCACAAGGCAGAGAACAACCTTTCATGGTGGCAGCGAATAGCAAGAGCAAAAAGGAGGAGTAGCAGCAGCTCAAGCAGCTAACTTCTCTTCCCTTCTTACATTGTAATGCAAATTACCTGCCCCAGGGCAGGTGCAGCATCCACACCCACAATAATCAATCCAGAAGCTGCCCCAAGAATGTATGAGGCTTTGGGGGGACACCTATACATAAACCATAACATTCCTTCCCTGGAACCCCAAAGACTCATGCATATCCCTTCATTCAAAAGCCATTCTAGTCCATCTCTGAGAGTTGCCAAAGTCCTAACAGTTTCAGCACTGCTGAAAAGTCCAAGTCCCCAGTCTCCTCCAAGATGCAAAGCAAACTCTCTCAACTATGAGCCCCTGTACAAATGAAAACTTAAACACTTGCAACATTCAGTGGCACAAAGCAAACATTACCATTCCAAATGGTACACACTGCAGGATACCAACCAGTGGGACCAACACAAGTCCAAAATGCAGCAGGGCAAACATGAAGTCTTGCATTTCCATGTGGGACATCCAAAGCAATCTGTGATGAGCTTTGAGCTCCAAAGCCCCTACATAGCTTCTCCCCTAGAGCACTTTTGGTTGTAGCTACCAAGGCTTCTCTCTCAGGGCCTTTTTCCTCCCTCATTGCAGTTTCCCTTAGATGATCCATGTTCCTGACTTATCCAAACTTCTGGGAATTCCACTGAATAGACCTCTCACTCACAGCTTCACACACTTCCCTCTCAGAGGCACAATGCCTGGCCTCACAGGCCTTCTGAGATCAAGGTGGAAGCCTTCCAACTCCAGAACTCCTGCATTCTGAATGTGCCTAACACTAATGCCATGTAGATGATGCCAAGGTCTGCTGCTAGCTGGAGCAGTAGCTGAGCTTCCTTCTCTCTTGGATGTAGGGGTCAAGTGCCTGGATGGCTGAGCACTCTGACCATGATTCTGAGGAATAAATTCCCCAGGTACCATTCTGGAACCTGGTGTGGCTGCTACCTCCATTCTGGAACTTGAGGCTCAGAGGATTTACCCTCAAGGCATAGTCCCTGACATTTGCAGTTCTGAGATTGCAAAGGGTGGAGACTTTCCTCTTCCTGTGATGCTGTCAGGCCGTCCTTTCCATTCTCATGTTCCTTCCCAGCAAGGGAGTTCCTCGCAGCTCTATCTTTGTAGTACATAATCTTCCTGGCGTTCCCTTTCTGGCCAAACTCACAACATTTTGAACCATTCTGCTGGGTTTCTTGCTCTTCATTCTCAAGGTAAATCTGGCTAAAAGCCCCCAATAACAACCATACCACTGCCTCAATATTTGGCTGCTTTGAAATATCTTTTGCCAGATTGATCAGTCCACCATGCTTAAACTCACACTCAGGCAAAGTCTCCGGGTTTGAGCAAAATGCAGACAACTTCTCTGACAAGTCAAAACACAAATGATCCTGAGTTGAATAACCAATGCAGTCCTTCTGCTCAGCAGAAACCTTCCCACCTGATCTTTAACATTCTGATCTTCTGATCACTGACCAGAATCTCCCAAACAGAACAGCTGAAGCTGTTTCAGTGCTTCACTTGAAGGCAACATCTCCAAACCATTCATATCTCTTCCCATAAGCCAATTTCAAAAACTTGTAAACCACATGGTCAGGTTGAGCCACAGGAAGAAACCCACTCCTGAACTGTACCAGATGGGAGAGCAAAAGATTTCAGTTTTTCCACATTTAGAATTACATTAGCCATTTGATTGTCATAGATGGCTTTTATGAGATTGAAGTAGAGGCCACCTATTCCAATTTTCTGTAGGACTTTGAAAATTAATGAGTGTTGGACTCTATCAGAAGCATTTTCTGCATCAATTGAGATGATCATGTGGATTTAGATTTGGCTCTATTGATATAGTGCATTACATTTATAGATTTGTGTATGTTGAACCATCCTTGCATCCCTGGGATGAATCTTACCTGGTCATGGTATTTAAACTTCTTGATGATTTTCTGCATTCTATTTGCTAGGATTTTATTGAGGATTTTTGTGTCTATGTTCATGAGAGGGATTGGCTTATAGTTCTCTTTTTTAGTTGTCTTTCTCATGTTTTGGCATTAGTATAATACCTGCCTCCAGGAATGATTTTGGGAAAATTGCTTCCTTTTCAATTTCTTTGAAGAGTTTGAGGAGTATAAGGATTATATCTTCTATAAATTTCTTGTAGAATTCAGCTGTGAATCCATCAGGACCTGGACTTTTCTTTGGCTATACATTTTTTTATTACATTTCATATTTCACTGGGCATTATTGAGTTATCGAGAGTTGTTGTATCTTCTTGATTCAGTTTCAGTAATTCGTATCTTTCTAGGAATCTGACCATTTCTTCTGTGTCTTCTATTGTGTGACAGGAAAGGTTAAAGTAGCTATTAATAATCTTCTGAATTACACTGATCTGTACTAGTTACACCTTTTCATTCCTTATTGCTTGTATTTGAACTTTTTCTTTCCTCTTCTTTGTGAGGTTAGCTAGTGGCTCATCAATTTTATTTAATCTTTCAAAGAACAAGCTTTTTGTTTTGTTAATTCTTTGAACTGTTTTCTTCCTCAGTTAATATCTATTCTAATCGTTATGATTCTTTCACATCTTTGAACGCAGGCCCTTGCGTTTGACAGGGAAGTGCTTATTCCATTGAGCCAGCTTCCCACTTTCACATCTTTGAGCTCTTAATTTGCTCTGCCTTTTCTAGATGTCAGAGACGCAACATTATGGTGTTTATTTGTTCCTGTTGTTTTTCCCAATATGTGAGTTCACAGCTATAAATTTCCCTCTGAGAACCACTTTCATCACATCCCATGAATTCAGGTAAGTTATGCTAGAATTTTCATTGAATTGTAGATATTGTTGAATTTCTTGTTTAATTTCATCTGTGACCCATTGGTTGCTGAGTAGGGTGTTTTTTTAAATTTTCATGTATTTATGTGTTTTTCCTGTTTCCTTGTCTCATTTATTTCCACTTTCATTGCACTTTGATAAGATAATATGTAGGGGATAATTTCTGTTTTCTTGCATATACTTAAGCATGACCTATGGACCATTTTCTATTTTAGAAAATGACCCATGTGCAGATAAAAAAATGTATTCTCAGTCCTGGTTGGGTGGAACACTCTGTATACATCCACTAAGTCCATTTGTTCCAAGCTCTTGTTTAGTTCTGCAACTTCTTTACTGGTTTTTAGTCTGCTTGACCTATCTTTTGGGGATAAAGGGGTGTTAAGGTCTCCTCTTAAGAGGTATTGGATATTAGATTTTTCATATCTATTAAAGTTTGTCTTCTACAGTTTGGTGCTCCCATGATTAGTGCATATACATTTATAAGTGTGGCCTCTTCCTCTTGAATTTTCCCCTAACCAGTATATAGTGGTCTTCTTTATTTTGTTTGATCATTCTTGGTTTGAAGTTGAGACTGTTTGAGAACAGCATTGTTACCCATGCTTTCTTCTCAGTTGCTGGAGCATGTAGCATTGTTTTCCATCCTTTGGTTTTCAGCCTATGAATTTCTTCATGAGTTAAGTGTGTATCTTGTATACAGCATATTGTTGGATTTTTGTTTCCCAATACACTGTGCCAGTCTATTACTTTTAATTTGTGAATTGAGTCCATTTACATTGACGGTTATAAGTGAGATGTATTGCTTTATGATTGATATGTTATTTACCTGCTGCTTTTGACTCCTTTTTGTTCTGTGTTTGTTTGCCTTATTAATGGGTTCCTTCTGTTTGTGTTTGTGGAATTATGATTAGTTTGGTCCCTCTCTAGATCATCTTTTAGTAGTCTGTGTAGGGTTGACTTTGCCATCATGAAATTCTTTAGTTGTTCTTTGTTATAGAAGTATTTCAGATCTCCATCAAACTTGAAAGAGAGTTTTGCAGGGTATATTAGTTGAGGCTGGAATTTGTTTTCCCAGAGGACTTGAAGTATGGTTTGTGAACAGAAGTCTGACATTATTCTGATGCATTTTCCTTTAAATGTGATCTGTTTCTTTTCTCTACTGGCTTTCAGTATATTGTTCTTGTGACGGATTTCTAGGATCTTGACTATTATATATTTCGGGGTGTTTTTAATTCGGTTGAAGTTATTTGGAATTTTGTATGCTTCGGTTACTGAATGGCAGATTGTTTCCTCATATTTGGGAAGTTTTCTGCTATTACTTCTGCCCATATTCTTTTTATATCATTTGTATTATCTTCTTTTTCATTGATGCCTATTAGTCTTACATTGTTCATCTTTGTGTCGTCTTGCAGGTGATGAATTATTTTTTTCTGCATTCTAGTTGTTTTTAAGAGATCTTTTCTTACCTTTTCACTTGCTGTGATGTCATCTTCAAGGTGTGAAACTATCTTCACTTTCACACAAACGGTTTTGCAAGCTTGTGATTGAAATTTTAAGTTCCTCTATGACTCTTTGGCTCTGCTTCATGTGATCTATTTCTTTTCTGTATTGCTCATTCAACAAATTTGTCACTTTTCTACTCTATTTTTTTATCAGTGTCTTCTTGAGAAGCAGTTATTACTTCTTTTACTTGAGATATTGTTTCTTATCTGATTTTCTCTATAAGTTTCTGCATTTCATTCTTTACTTCAGACGTATTAATTCAGCAATTTCTTTTTTAATTTCAGAGA
Source organism: Ctenomys sociabilis (assembly GCA_004027165.1). Classification (NCBI taxonomy): domain Eukaryota; kingdom Metazoa; phylum Chordata; class Mammalia; order Rodentia; family Ctenomyidae; genus Ctenomys; species Ctenomys sociabilis. The sequence continues at coordinate 11,394 of PVKA01026400.1, read as the reverse complement.
TTAATTCTAATCTGTGTTCCTCTATACCTTTCTGCTTTTGATTCTTTACTTTAGATGCTATTAATTTAGGTATTTCTTTTTTTTAAATCTCAGCTTATTTCTCATCTGATTTGCTATATTTCTTTCTGCAGTTGTTTCTTTCTTTCAGAGCCTATTGATTCAGACATTTCAGCTGTGTGATTCCCAGTTTCTTCTGTGCTAGTGTCCTCTACACTTTTTCTGGGTGGGCTTCGACTGAGATTGCATTTTTCTTCTTCTGTTTGTCATTTCGTATAGCACTGTCCTCTGACCTTCGGTGTAGAGCTCTGGTGCAGTTATAACCTTAGCACCTCCTGAAATTTTGGTGCGGTTCTATGCAGTTTGAATTCACCCATTGTGCCTGGCTTGTGTGTGGCAGCTGTGCTTGGTTCCTTCCTGCTGCTGCCCTTGGAAGTGAACCTATTGTGTCCCTTGGGCAAGATGCTCTGCTCCTGGAGTAGCTCATTGGTTCTGGCCCCTAGTCTCTCTGCAGGGACTTCAGTTGCAGACTTTCACCCCGGGCCTATATATCAGGCCTAGCCTTGGTCTGGAGGGTGCAGGGAGCATGGAAGCTCTTCCACACACTCAGAGGGCCTTGGCTTGGGCTGAGTCTGGAGCTGTCCAGAGAGTGAGGCAGAAGTTCTCACTCATGTGGAAGGCTTGGGCTGACTCTGCAGGGGTGGTGGGGTCCAGAGAGCACTTGCCATGCAATTTTTTAATACTATTATTATTGATAGAGAATATAAAATAGTATAAAAATAATAGAAATAATACAGATCTTAATCAAACAAAACAATAGAAATTCGATAATGATTGCTATATTGCATAGTGTTGTCTACAGATGAGTTGCTCAGATTATCAGATAAAAGCATAAAAAATAGTTTTAAAATGTTTTAAAGAATGAAAAGGGACAAGGAAAAAATTAAGTATTGAGTGTTTTCTTCTGTCTTTCCAGTTGTAATCAGCAGTACATTTATCTAAGCCATCGTGCATACATGTATAAATGTATTCAACCCCATCTTTTTCCTCATTCTGGTTGTTCCTTTCCTTTGAACAGATTATGTACATTTCAGAGTATCTGTTGTACCTTTCAAAATTTACTCTTTCAGATTCTTACACTAGTGAGATAACACAATATTGCACATGTGGGTCTAATTTATTTCCCTTATGAAAGTGGTCTCTAGTTGCATCCATTTATCTATAAAAGCCTTGAGTATATCTATTTTATAGTTGAGTAATATTCCATTGTGTAAAAATATCGCATGTTTTTACCTGTTCCTCAGCTGATGGACATTTGAGTTGTTTCCAATATTTAGTTATGACAAATTGTGCTGCTATAAACATGGGTGCACATATATTGCTGTGGCACAATGTTTTCAGTTCATTTCAAAAAATATGCAGGAGGGCTATACCTGGATTCAATGGGATTTCCGATCTTAGCTTTTTGAGAAAACTCCACACTGATTTCCATATTGGTTGTAAAAGTCTACACTCCCACAAAAAGTAGAAAATGGTAGCTTTTCCCCCACAGCCGCTTCAGCATTTGTTCTTGGTTGACTTCTGGATGCAAGCCATTCTTTTTGTGGTGAGCTGAAAAGTGTGTTTCTTTCATGTGCCTTTCTAGAATCACCAATGATGTTAAATAATTTTTAAATATATCTATAAACCATTTGTATTTCTTCATTTGAAAAGTGTATATTTATCTCAGATGCCCACTTTTGAATGGTCTTTGAATTTGGGGGTCTGGCTTTTTAATTTTTTATTGAAGAACAAATAGCAATGAGACAGTTTCAAATTAAATTAACAGGACAGGCTCAATAATTAATACATTGCAAAATGTTTTCGTAATGGTTTGTTGTCATACAAGGTGCATACATGATATTCTACTTACAGTACTATTAGAGCAGATGTCTCTAATCAATGAATTAAGAGAATGTAGCTGTATACTTAACTTATTTTTTTAAAACTGAATTATAGCATAGTTTCAGTAATTAATACTTTCTACTTTGTTATCTTCCTAGTGGTTGTCCATAGCACTAGAAGCTGACACAATATCCTGTCCAAACACTATAAGTGCAAATCTTGCTTCTCATAGAAATATGCAGAAGTACTGCATATTTATTGTAACTGTACTGTTTATACAAACACATCATGGTTCTTCATTTGTATCCCCCTTTTTTAGTCTAGACCTGTCAAAGATGGGCACTCCATTGTCAGTAAACCATTATAGGTGCCTGAACTTGGTGACCCAATCAAACACAGTCCAGCAGTCCACAATAATAGTGAGTTATCTGAAGAGCTGTTGACTAAAGCCATTTACAGCTCAACTTACCATTATGGCCTTATTTTATATACCACATTTTTTATACTTTTGTATAAAAGAGCTAGATAAAGCAAGACCTATACAACAAAAAATGTAGATTTTATATCTGACGAGGTCAGTCAAGTCTCCTCAGGGTTTATCTTGTAATCCTATACCTCACTCTGTAGATCCTTTATCTGTATCATCCATGTGGATAAGTCACAGCCATTGCTTGACCAGCTTGCTCTCTGGGAGAGCCTGAGAGAAAGTTTTCTCTCAATGTGACTTTCGTTAGTCACTCTATAGAGTGTTGATTGCCTTTCTCTGTGGCTCCATAATCTCCTTGATCAGAAAATTTGGGGAACAATTGAGTTTCATGATGTTAGAGTATATATTCTCCTATATCCTGAGTCTTCACTGACCTTGAAAGGCTAGGGCCAAAATGTTGGTTGACCTTGAGGCCCTTCTATTTCTCCAATTTTTGATCTGTGAACATCCAGACGAAAAGCTTATTAGTACCATGCAGCATATGGTACTAATCAGTTTGCCCTAACTATCTGACTAAATTCTTTTTAATTGTTGTACATTTCTATCTGTAGTTCTTCTTTTGACTTCTTATACTAGGGAGACTATATGATATTGAAGATGTGTGTCTGGTTTATTTCACTTAAGAGTATATATTCAAGTGGCATCCATTTCAATATAAATGCTTCAAGTTTACAATTCTTATAACTGAGTAATACTCCATTATATAGAAATATCACATCTTTTTTCAACCATTCCTCATGTGATGGACATCTTGGTCGTTTAAAAGATTTTGCTATCACAAATTGTGCTGCTATAAACATAGGTACATATATATCACTATGATATTATGTTTTCAGTTCCTCTGGAAAAATTCCTAGTAAGGTGATAGCTTGAATGGGATTTCCAGTCCTAGTCTTTTAAGGAGTCTCCACACTGATCTCCTCAATGGTTGTACAAGTCTACATTCCCTCCAGCAGTGGAGAAGTGTTCCCTTTTCCCCACATCCTCTCTAACATTTGTTGTTGGTTGATTTCTTTATGATAGCCATTCTTTCTGGAGTGAGATGGTATCTCAGTGTTGTTTTAAGTTGCATTTCATGGATGGCTATGGATGTGGAGAATTTTTTCATATATTTATTCACTTTAATTTAGTCCTCTGAGAAGTATGTATTCATGTCAGATGCCCATTTATGGACTAGGTCTTTACATTTAATGGCCCTAATATATCTTAGTTCTTCATATATTCTAGAAAGCAGGCCTTTTGTCTGATTGCTTATTAATTAGCATTTTTTTCAAAATTGGTGTGCTGTCTTTTCAGGTTGTTGACAATTTCTTTTGACGTGCAGAAACTCCTCAAGAAGAGTTGATCTTAGTTGTTGATTCTTTCAAGTGTTTCCCACGCGAATACATGTCTGTTCACAAACTCTTTGCCTACCCCTATGTCTTCAAGAGTTTTTCCTACTTTCTCTTCCAGGACATTGAGTGTTTCTGTTTTAATGATTATATTTTTAATTCATTTTGACTTGACCTTAATACATGGTGGTAGAGCTGGGTCAAGTTTTAGTTTCTGGCATGCAAAAAGCCAGTGTTTTTCAAGTATTTGTTAAAGAGGCTATCTTCCTTCCAGTAAGCTTGCTTGGGCCCTTTGTCAAAGATCAGGTGGCTGAGTGTGTTTGCAGAGGTCTCTGCATCTTCTAATATATTCCATTGGTCCTCAGGTATATTCCGTTGCCATTATCATGTTGATTTTATCATAGTGGCTTTGTAGTATAATTTCAACGCAGGAATTGTGATGTCTCCTGTGTTTTTGTTGGCCAGGATTGCCTTTGGTATTCTAGGTCTTTTCTTATTCCAAAAAGACTTTAGGAATGATTTCTCTAAGTCTGGGAGGTATGTTGGTGGCAGTTTGACAAGGATTGCATTAAATCTGTACAATAATTTTGGGAGTATGGCCATCTTTACGATGTTGGTTCTTCCTATCCAGGAGCATGGAATACCTTACCATTTTCTGAAATCCTCTATTATCTCTTTTCTTAGGGTGTTGTAATTTTCCTTGAAAAGATTTTTGATTTCCTTGGTTAAGTGAATTTCAAGGTATTTTATTTTCCACTATGCTATTGTAAAATGTATTGTTTCTATAGTTTCTTTCTCAGTGTTTGTTTATCTGTGTAGAGTAATGCTTTTGACTTTTGAGTATTGAGTTTGTATCCTGCTATGCTAGTGAACTTACATATCAATTCTAGTATCGCCTTGGAAGAATTTTTAGGGTCTTCCAAGTACTGTATCATGTCATCTGTGAATAGTGATAATTTAACTTCTTCTTTTCCTATTCTTATTCCCTTTATTTCTCCCTCTTTTCTAATGGTTGTTCCTAATCATCCCAAAAGTATATTGAATAGGAGTGGTGATAGAGGACATTCTTGTTTTGTACCTGACCTAAGAGTAAAAGATTCCAGATTTTCCCTGTTTAGAATTATATCAGCTGTTCGGTTGTCATAGATGGCTTTCATCAAGTTGAGGTGGAGTCTATCTATTCCAATTTTTTGTAGGACTTTGAGCATTAATGAGTATTGGACATTGTCAAAAGCTTTTTCTGCTTCAATTGACATGATCATGTGGTTTTAGATTTCAGTCTGTTAATATGGTGTATTACATTTATAGATTTTCAAATATTGAAACATCCTTGCATCCCTGGGATGAATCCTACATGGTGGTGGTGTATGATCTTCTTGATGATTTGCTGTACTCTATTTGCTAGGATTTTATTGAGGATTTTTCATCTATGTTCATGAGGGAAATTGGCCTGTGGTTCTCTTTTTTGTTTGTGTCTTTCCCTGGTTTTGGAATCAGTACAATACTTGCCTCCAGAAATGATTTTGGGAGTACTGTTTCCTTTTCAATTTCATTGAAGATTTTGAGTAGTGCATGGATTATATCTTCTATAAATTTCTTGTAGAATGAAGTTGTGAATCCATCAGGACCTGGAGTTTACTTTGTTGGTGGGCTTTTTATTACATTTTGTATTTCATTGGCTGTTATTGGCTTATTGAGCATTGTTATATCTTCTTTGTCCAGTTTTGGTAATTTGTACCTTTCTAGGAATCTGTCCATTTCTTCTGAGTCTTTTATTCTGTGATCATAAAGACTCTCAAAGTAGGTATTGATAATCTTCTGAATTTCTGGTGGGCCTGTGGTGATTTCACCATTTTTATTTCTTATTGCTTGTATTTGTATTTTTTCTTTACTCTTTTTATGAGGATGAATACAGGCTTATCAACTTTATTTAGTCTTTCAAAGAACCAATTTTTTGATTTGTGGATTCTTTAAACTATTTTCTTCATCTCAATTGAATCAATTTGTGCTCTAATTTATGATTTCTTCCCATTTTAGTGCTCTGGGTTTGGTTTACTCTTCTTTTTCTAAATGTCAGAGGTGCAACATTAAGGTGTTTATTTGTTCCCATTCTGATTTCCTAATGTGTGAGTTCATATCTATGATTTTCCCTCTAAGAACTGCTTTCATTGCATCTCACGAATTACTGTAATTTGTGGTTGAATTTTCCTTGAATTGTAGATATTATTGAATTTCTTCTGTGACCCATTAATTGCTGAGTGGGGTAGTGTTTAATTTTCATGAACTTAGCAGGTTTTTCTGGTTTCATTTGTCCTTTTGTTTCCTGTTTCACTGTACTGTGGTCAGATAATATGCATGGGATAATTTCTGTTTTCTTGCATACACTTAAGTATGACCTGTGGACTCAGATGTGGTCTATTTAGGATAATGACCCATGTAAAGCTGAAAAACATGTGTATTCTGCTGTGGTTGGGTGGAACACTCTATGTATGTCCACCAGGTCCATTTCTTCCAAGCTCTGGTTTAATTCTGCCTTTTCCTTGCTAATTTTTTGTCTGGTTGACCCATCTGTTTTAGTAAAGGGGGTGTTAAGGTCTCCTGTTAAGATTGTGGTCTTGACTAATACATTTTTCATGTCCATTAAGATTTATCTTACATAGTTGGATGCTCCTGTATTTATTGCATAGATATTTATGAGTGTTACCTCTTGCTCTTGAATTTTTCCCCTGACAAATATAGAATAGCCTTCTTTGTGTTGTTTGGTCATTCTTGGTTTGAAGTTGAGACTGTCTGAGAACAGAATTGGTACTCTTGTTTTTCTCTGAGTTGCTGGGTCATGTAGTATTGTTTTCCATCATTTGATTTTGGGCCTATGAATGTCCTTTTGAATTAAGTGTGTTTCTTATTTACAGCATATTGTTGGATTTGTTTCCTAATCCACTGTGCCAGTCTATTTCTCTTAATTGGTGAATTGAGCCCATTTACATTGATGGTTATAATTAAGATGAGTTGACTTATGATTGGCATGGCATTTACCTGTTGTTGTTTACTCTTTTCATTCTGTGTTTAATTGTTTGCCCTGTTTAGTGGGTTCCTTCCATTCTCATTCCTGGAGTTCTGGTCATAGTGGTCTCTCTCTAGAACATCTTTCATTAGCCTGTGTAGTGATGGCTTTGTTATCATGAAATTCTTTAATTGTTCTTTGTCGTGTAAGTGTTTCACTTCTCCATTAAACTTGAAAGAGAATTTTGCAGGGTATAGTAGTCTGGGCAGGAATTTGTTTTCATACAACACTTGAAGAGCTCTGCTCCATGCTCTCCTTGCCTTCATGGTTTGTGTAGAGAAGTTGGCTGTAATTCTGATGAGTTTTCCTTTGAACGTGATCTGCTTCTTTTCTCCAGCAGCTTTCAGTATATTATTCTTCTGTTGGATTTCTGGGATCTTGACTATTATATGTGTCGGTGTGTTTTTAGTTAGGTTGAAGTTATTTGTTTTTCTACATGGTTCGGTTACCTGAATGTTAGGTTGTTTCCTGATATCTAGGAAGTTTTCTGCCATACTTCTGCTCATATTCTTTTTATATCATTTGTGTTGACTCTTTCATTCTCATTGATGCTAATTAATCTCACATTGTTCATCTTGCTGTTATCTTGCATGGGATGGATTACTTTTTTCCTGCATCCTCATTGTTTTTGAGAGATCCTTTCTCACCTTTTCACTAGCTGCACCAGCATCCTCAAGATCCAAAACTCTGTCTTCGATTTCACTCACACGGTTTTGTAGACTTGTGCTTGAGATTTTTAGATCTTCTATATCTCTTTGACTCTGCTTCTATTTCCTTTCTGTGTTGCTCATTCCAGGAATCCGTCATTTTTCTCATATCCTATATTTTTTTAACCAATGTCTTCTTTAGAGGTAGCTATTAATTTTTATTGTCTAGTTTCTTCCAAATTGGGTTTCCTCTGTATATTTTTGGAATTGTTTCTGTATTTCAGATACTATAATTTCAAAGAATTTTTTTTGATTTTGGAAATTATTTCTGTTTGAGCTCATCTTTACCTTTGTGCTGTTGTTTCTTTACTTGCGACACTGTTAATTCATATGTTTCAGTTGGAATAGTGTTCTTTGCACTTGTTCTGGATGGGCATTGGGTTTCCCCCATATATTTCTGGATTTGATCCATTACTTCAGATGCTACGTATTCAAATATTTCTTTTTTATTTCCGGTGTTAACTCTGGCCTGAGTTCCTCTTTCTCCTGTGGTTCTTTTGCTTCCGTCTCTGTTAATTCATTCATTTCAGCTGAGCTATTGTCCTCTGCACTTATTGGTGGACTTGTGAACTGAGATTGCATTTTTCTCCTTGTCCTTGTCATTTTCTATAGCACTGACTTCTGAACTTTGGTGTAGAGCTTTGGTGCAGTTATGACCTTAGTGCCAGTCTATCAAGTTTGAGATTATCCAGTTATGCCTTGCCTGAATTTAGCTCTTGTGTTCAGTTCCTTTTTGCTGCCACTCTTCTGCTACAACTGTCAGCCTGTAGTTCCCCTGTGTTTGGGCCCTGCTCCTGGGAGCACTGGGAAGTGCAGAAGCTCTCTCTCACACTCACCAGGCTGGACCGCATTGGGTCGATTGTCTGGAGAGTCATACAAGTTCTTGCTCCCATGGCAGGCTTGGTGGAAGGTCTGTGGCTAGAATGCCTTGTGGCCTGAGACTCTGGATAGCGTAGAGTCCATAGGCAGAAGCCAGAGGCTCTGCCACACACTCAGCAAACCGTACTCCCATGGTCAGGTGCCCAGAGTGTTGGAAAAGTTCTCACTTGCTCAGCAGCCTTGGTGGACACGGGCTCTGGGGAGTTACCAGGCAGGTCGGTCTGGATGTCTCAGGGCAGTTGCTTGCTCAGTGAACTTGGGGGTGAGTGCTCCAGGGAGTTGCTGGCAAGTCGGCCCTGGGTGTCTCAGGCCAGTGGCTCCAGGAGACTGGTTTTCAAAAATTCTTTATATGTTCTGGGTAGAAGGTCACTGTCAGAGGGACACTCAGCTACATATTTTCCTAGTTCATGGGTTTTCTTTTTACTTTATTGGTGATTTCTTTGATGTGAAGAATTTTTTCAAAAGGAAGGGTGGATTTTCAGTTGTTGATTCTTTGAAATACTGCCTATGGCATTTAGATTTTTTTCATGAACTTTCTAACTGCACCTATGTCTTTAAGATTCATACCTCTGCCGGGCGTGGTGGCGCATGCCTGTAATCCCAGCACTCGGGAGGCTGAGACAGGAGGATTGTTGCGAGTTCGAGACCAGCCTGAGCTACAAAGTGAGCTCAAGGCCAGCCTGAACTGCATAGTGAGACCCTGTCTCAAAAAGACAAAAAAAAAAAAAAAGATTCATACCTCTATTTTCCTTCAGAAGATTTAGTGTTTCTGATTCAATATTTAAATCTTTGATCTGTTCTGACAATAGTTTATTACATGATGATAGACATAGGTCTAATTTTAGCCTTCAGCATGTAGAAAGCCCATTTTTCTTTGTATGTTTTTAATTATATTTTCAATTTCTTTGACTGGTACTGGGTTATTCAGAATTTTTATATCTTCTTGATTCAGGTTTTGTAGTTCCTATGTATCGAGGAATCTGTCCATTGCTTCTGAGTTTTCCATCCAGTGAGAGTATATGTTTTCAAAGTAAGTATTGATGATCTTCTGAATTTCTAGAGAGTCTGTAGTAATTTCACCCTAATAACTGCTTATAGCATGAATTTGAATTTTTTCCTTTCTATTTTTTGATAATGTTGGCTAGGTTTTTATCAATTTCATTTATTCTTTCAGGGGACCAACTCTTTGATTCATTAATATTTTTATTGTTTTCCTCTTCTCTATTGCATTAATTCCTGCTCAAATCTTTATAATTTTCCATCTTCTTCGAGTTTTGGGCTTGACTTGCTCTTCTTTTTCTTTTCTTTTTCATTTCAAGTGACCTTCCTTTTTAAAAAAAAATGGTTTTATTGAGAAAGAAGTAGCAATGAGGCAGTTTCAAAACAGGTTAGCAGTACAGTTATAATAATTAATACATTGCACATTATTATCTTTGTAGTAGTTATTCCTAGTACAATATGTAGACATGGTATCTTGTCTAAACACTATTAGTTCAAAACTTTTTTCTGATTGAATTAAGAGAAAGTAGCTGTGTATCTATGCTATTTTGTATTTTCAGATATATATTTTTTCCACTACAAAATGGTCCTTCATTTATATCCCCTTTTTTGTTTAATTTTGTCAGAGATGTGTATTCCATTGCTATTCATATTTTGTAGGTGCATGAATTTAGCAGAGTAATCCAATATAGTCCAGGACTCTATAATAGTAGTGACTTATCCACATGACTGGCAGTATCAGAAGTTTTTTTAGGAGTTTGAGGTGCAACATAAGATTTTTTATTTGGGCTCATTGTTTTCCTGATGTGAGAATTTATTGCTATAAATTTCACTTTTAAGACAACTTACAGGGTTGGCCAAATAGCTCAGTGGACTAAAGCACCCGCTTATACAAAGCTCAGTGGCCAGGGTTGGATCCCTGGCTACCTGTGCTGACGCCACTCCTGGGCAAGCTGAGACAGTGATTGACAATGGGCATGGGTTCGCATGCCTATAATCACAGTGTTTGGGAGGCTGAAAACAGGAGAACCACAATGAGTCCAGTCAGTGTGGTGAGCCAATATAGACCCTGTCCTAAATGCCCTTTTAAAAAGACTACTTTCCTTGCACTCACAGGTTCTGGTATATTGTATCTACACTTTCATTTGATTGTAAATAGTGTTTAATTTCTTCTTTAATTTCACCCACTGATTGTTCAGGAGGGTGTTGTTTATGGAGGTTTTCCTGTTTCTCTTGTCAATAATTTCCAGTCTCACTGCACTACGATAAGATAAAATACATGGGATAATTTCTATTTCTTTGAATTTACTTACACATGCACTATGTGCAAGAATGCAATCTATTTTGGAGACTGTCCCATGTGAATCTGAATAGAATGTGTATTCTGTTGTTGGATTAAACACTGTATAATTTATGCTTAGTCAATTTCCTCATAAGTTTGTTTTAGTTATATTATTTCTTTGGTGATTTTATGCCTAGTTGATCTATCTCTTTTTGATTGTAGGGTGTTACATTCCCCCATTATAATTGTGTCATTGCTCATTTGATTTTTTTCCTGTCTGTTAAATTTTGTGTTCTTTAGTTGGGTGCTCCTACATTGTGTGCATGTTTTTATGATTATTATCTCTTCCTCTTGTAGTTTTCCATTAACGAGTATGTAGTAACCTTTATTTCTTTCAATCATTCTTGGTTGGAAGTTGACAATTTTAGCATCCTAGGGAAGGAAATGTGTTAAACAAGAAAGTCATGAGGTTTTAATTTTGCAGTTTGAATCATTCTAGTTATTGAGGAAAAGGATGGTGACACTCTGGAGTACCTGATAGAGTTTCATCTCACTTCAATATCCAATTAAAAGTACATTAATATTTCATATTGTAAAATACTCACAGAGTGAAACCTTGAACCATTCTGCATTATTTTTATGTTTAATATTTAATATAAATATGATGTTTCCAGAATCTTTGATTGTTTCATAGATCTGTGTTTTATCTCAATGACGAACAATTTCAACATCAAATGAATTTCCTTTGGATACATTAGTAATTT
>PVKA01026399.1:0-31765 GCA_004027165.1 Ctenomys sociabilis | reverse complement strand
TCCTGGGGCTTGAAAGTCTACATCAAAGCTGAAGCCCTAGACTTCCCAAAACATTAAATACTATATAATGCAGATTACTCTCTCTGCATATGGCAGAGGTAAAGGTAGGCCACCCACCTAGCTCAGCTCACAGTAGTCACCTACTTCCCATGATTCTCAGTCAATCCTCCTCAAGCCACTCCCCCACTGAATAAAAACAGAGTGAGGCACTGGATTGCTCTCTTGGTTCTGGAAAGCTTGGTTCCGGAAAGCTTAGTTCCGGAAAGCCATCTTCATGGCTGGGCCTAGAGCCCCTCAACTCCCCAATAATTAAAAATATAATTTAGTGTCTTCACTTAAGCCGTGGGTTGCATGGAAAGTGGTAGATTGGAATCAACTTAATGGGATTCCAATAACAGAACTTTGGGGTTACAAATATTGGTTTCTTGGACTGAGACAAGGACCTGGAAGAGTCTCCTACAAAAATGAGCAGGCCTTGAGAAGTTAAAGCAAAGACATCCCAAGCTATAAATATTGCTACTTGAGAACTCAGTTTGGCAGTTATTGCATTAGAATAAAGAGAGCCAAATATCCTCAACTATGGTCTTATCTATATTCCAGGAAAATCTCATTTCCAGATCCATGATGTAATCATACTTGCAGAGACTGGTTTTCTTTATGGGACAGGGATATTTTGGGATGGCCCTGCTACTAACAGTTATGATATATATATGTATAGTTATAAGTTAGGAAATGAGGCATAAGAAATATTTGGCAATGATCCAAGAAACATCAGCAGGTTTTTGAAAGTAGCAGTTAAATGGTAGGATTCTCAATCTGACTATCTATATACACTGATACCTGTGAACGAAGCAACTGCACTGAAGATAGCAATGTATAATGGAAGGGTCACACTTGGAATGCCTGCCATTCTGGTCTGCTAAATACATATACTTCCTGTCATGAATACTAATTATCACCATACTGTCTCACAAGTAAAAATTTTTTCTTGGGGGTGGGGTAATAAATGAAAAAAAAGACACAAGGAAAAAAATGTTACAGGACTGTTCTGCTACAAGGCTGTATATGGTTAGATTTTAAAATTTCTGTATAATAATATGTGTACAGTACTATTTTTTGAATTTTTTTGTTCCTCATATTCTATAAGGACTTAAAATTTGATACATCAATGTAGGTGATGCTTCCTGGTCCTCGTCTCAGTCCAAGAAACCAATATTTGTAATCCCAAAGTTACGTTATTGGAATCCCATCAAGTTGATTCCAATCTACCACTTTCCATGCAACCCACAGCGAAAATGAGGACACTAAATTATATTTTTAATCATCGGGGAGTTGAGGGGCTCTAAGTCCTGCCGTGACATGGCTTTCTAGAACCAAGAGAGCGACCCAGGGCCTCACTCTGTTTTTATTCAGTGGGGGAGTGGCTTGAGGAGGATTGACTGAGAATCATGGGAAGTAGGTGACTACTGTGAGCTAAGCTAGGTGGGTGGCCTACCTTTACCTCTGCCATATGCAGAGAGGATATGCAGAGAAAGTAATCTGCATTATATAGTATTTAATGTTTTGGGAAGTCTAGGGCTTCAGCTTTGATGTAGTTTTCAAGCCCCAGAAAGTCATAGCCTCTATTTTGAGGCTCGATCCCAGCTGGCGGCGCAGAGCATTAGCTCTACCATCCTGTCTCCACCCAGCTCACATTAAGGAGCAGCAGGTTTACCAGGGAAACACACATGCCACTTTCAAAGACTACACCAGCACCTCAGCTAGACCAATACACATTGCTTAAGGCCAATTGAAGGATAAACAGAAGTCCTAGCCAGCTCTCTACATAACAATTTGAGGAAATAGGATCAGACTCAGTCAAAATGAAGATAATTGCTTTTCTTTCAAGGAGAGCTGCTCAGGTGATCCCCCACATATCAATACGTGATGGAAAATGTCTGTTCTGCCTAAAGATGTTTGATATTTAGACAGATAGTTAGGGTAAACTAAACTGCATGTGTTGCAGGGTAATAATCAGCTTCTCTTCTGTAGGGTTAACAACCTAAGTTTGCAGATCAAAAATTGAGAAATGGAAGGGTTGCAAAGTCAGCCAACATTTTGGCCCTACCCTTCAAGTTCAGTGAAGACTCAGAACATAGGAAAGCCTGTACTGTAACATCATGTAACTCAGATATGCCCCAAATTTTCTGATCAAGGAGATTATGAAGCCACAGAGGAATGTGATTGATGATGTATAGTGTCCCTAAGGAGAGTCACATGGAGAGAAAACTTTCTCACAGGCTTTCACAGAGAGCAAATTGGTCAAGCAATGGCCATGACTCATCCACACGGCTGACACTGACAAAGGATCTACAAAGTGCAGTACAGGGTTACAGAATAAATCCTGAGGGTACTTGATTGACCTTATCAGATACAAAAGTTACATTTCTTGTTATATAGGTCTTGCTTTATCTCAGTCTTAACCATTGAGCAGAAAAGTATAAAAATGAGGTATGTAAAGTAAAGCCATATTAATATGCTGAGCTCTAAAAGGCTCTAGTCAACAACTTCTATGGATAACCCACTACTATTGTAGACTGCTATACTGTGTTGGAGTGTTTCCCTGAATTCAAGCACCTATAATAATTGAATCTCAATAGAATACCCATCTCTGATAGGACTAAACAAAAAAAGGCATACAAAAGAAGGACCATTCTTTATTTGTATATACAGAACAGTTAGGATAAATATGCAGCTACTTTTGCATAATTCTATGAGAAGAAAGATTTGCAGTAATAGTGTTTGAACAGGATATCCTGTCTGCTTCTTGGCCATAGTACAAGATATTTAGACAGATAGGGTAAACCGAACTGCATATGTTGCAGGCTAATAATCAGCTTCTCTTCTGGATGGTTAACAACCTAAGTTGGAAGATAACAATGTAAAAAGTATTAATTATTGAAACTGTAGCCGGGTGTGGTGGTGCAGGCCTATAATCCCAGCACTTGGGAGGCTGAGGCAGGAGGATTGTTGTGAGTTCAAGATCAGCCTGAGCTACAAAGTGAGCTTAAGGTCAGCCTGAATTGCATAATGAGACCCTGTCTCAAAAAGAAAAAAAAAAAAAAGAAAGAAAAGAAAAAGAAAAAGAAACCGTACTATAAATCAGCTTTAAAAAAAAAAAGATAGGTATACAGCTACATTCTCTTAATTCAGAAAATAGAGGGATCTGCTCTAATAGTGTTTATAAATAGAATATCATGTCTGCATCTTGTACAACAAATAGCCACTAAGAAAAAAATATGCAATATGTCAATTATTGAATCTGTCCTACTAATTTGATTTGAAACTATCTCATTGCTATTTGTTCTTCAATAAACTTATGGAAAAAAATAAAAATTTGACTTTTATTGGTAAAAAGAAAGAAAGAAATATTTGGAAAGATGATAGCTGAGAGTTTCCAAAACAAGTTTAATGAAAAAGTAAAACAATATAAAAATCAACAGCAAAACTCTATTTTTTGATCCATAATTTCAATAATCTCAAAGAATTCCAGGTAAGTTAAGAACAGGGAAAACCAAACATCAAAGTATGACTGCTGAAAAGGAAAGATAACAGAATTAAAAGAACCCAAGTGAAAACTATAAAAATGCTTATAAAAGCAATAAGAATTCTGAATAATGATCTCTGAAGGAAAACCTGAAGTCAATGAAATGTCTTCAGGGTTTAAAATACAAATGGACATAGATAAATGCATTTTTTTTGAGAATTAAAATGAGTGAAGATAGTCATGTGTGATGGCACCTGCCTGTAATACTAGCTGTTTGGAAGGACTATCAAATGTTTGAGTCCACGATGAACAATTTAGGAAGACCCTTCAGGGATACTGACTAGAGCCTGGGCAGGGCCTCCTGCCTTCCAGAGAGCTCCTAGGCTCAAGCTGGCTGCAGCAGTACATATCTGGACTCTGCATGGGGAAGACACAGAAGGACCTCAGCCCTACAGTGTGCTAAAGGAGCTGTAATGGCACCCTTGGTAGGTGACATTGACCCCTGTACTCCCACATCCCCATATGTCACTCAGTGAGACACATGAAACCAGTGTTTCTGAACAGAGAACTTTATTGGGGATTACTATAGAAGGAGGGGCAAGGAAATATGCTCAGTTGGCCGCCAGGGTCTGCTGAACCCAGGACATGAGTGCAGTGACGCGAGAATACACAGCAGGAGTGGAAGTGGAGCAAGTGTTGCTGCCCCAGGACACAATGCCCGCCAAGGTCCAGGCTCCATTCTTCTGGCAAACAAGGGGGCCGCCGGAGTCACCCTGTAGGGAGAGAGAGAGAGGGCCTGACTGGAAGCCTGAAGAGTACCATAAACCAGAGTGCGTGCACTAGCAGAAGCCAGAGGGGTGACAAGAGTGGGCACAGTGGCTCTCCCTAAGTGACTTCATTTGGGTGCCATGCAGTCCAGCTCCACTGTTTACTCCCGAAGACCCTGCACAGGTAGCTTCTCCTTTCTAAGCCTGGCTATCACCTCTGCTGTGGGCTGGCACCTGTGCTCCTGGGGCTGTAGTAAGGACTGAGCTCTGTGGGCAGCACAGCAGAAGACCTGCCTTGGGGGACCTGCTAGCACCAGTGGGGCTTTCTAAGTAGAGGAGGGTAGGGGAGAGCCCAGGCCTGTGTGCGGGTCCCTGTGTTCCTCCTGGCTCCCCAGGACCATACCATGCAGGAAGAGATGCCATTGGCTCCAGCGCAGATCATCACATCAGTAATCTTGCTCCCCCAGTACTTCTTGCAGTCAGCAGTGGACACGAGGGGCAGGACTGCCTGCTGCAGCTTGTCAGGGGTCTTGGTGGCTATGTGGAAAGGAGAGGTGGGTTCAAAGTCCCTCTCCCAGCCCAGCCCTCATCTGTCCTAGCCTAGAGAGATGTCTCTGCCAAAAGTGCCCCCGGGGGCTGCAGGCAGGGCTTTTATGTCAAATATACCTCTGTTGACCCTCAGCTTATTTGTGTGTGGTAGATTTTAAAATGTTTTCCTTTGTTCTTGATTGACATGTAGTATATTATTTTAAATTTTTGAAATAGGCTTCTCACTCTGTATTTTAGGCTGGCTTTGAACTCACTGTGTCACCACTGCTGGCTTTGAACTTTCAGTAAAATTCTGTCTCACCTCCTTGAATACTGGGATTATAGGCATGTATTGCTATGCCTCGTTATTTTATAGATTTTTGGTTTTATTCTTTTATTTTTGTTTTGTTTTGTATGTATTTGGTATAGGGTCTCATTATGCAGCTTGGACTTAGTGATCCTTCTGTTTCAGTCTTCCCAGTGATGGGATTGTAGTCATGAGCTACCACATCCAGTCTCAGTGGCTGGCCTCAGGACAGGGCCAGTATGGCATGTGGTACTGGGGATCAAACCCAGGTCTTTGTTCTTGCCAGGCAGTCACTTAGACCACTGAGCTATCTCCCTGGACCCAGATTTTTAATTTTAAAAAAGCCATTTGGTGGACAAGCCCAGGAATAGGGCTCTCACTGTTGAAAGGCTGCGTCACACTTACCACTGTACTTCGTCTTGCCCCAGCCAGTGGTGACACACAGGGACCCAGCAGGGAAGTCATCATTTGCACTGGGAAGGCACACAGCAGACACAGTCTTGGAGAACTGGGCAGGCTTGGCCAGCTTCAGCAGGGTGATGTCATTGCGTATAGTGAGCATGCTGAACTTGGGGTTCTTGAAAACCTGAGGGGACAATTATAACCTCAGTGAAGACCTAGCATAGACAGGACACACATTTCTGGGGGTCCAACTCTTGTTCTTGGGCTGGATACCTTTGCGATGCTCAAGACCTGCACATCTTCCTCATTAGAGCCCTGGTCAAACTCCCCAGCCACCACCACATCAGATGTCCTAAGCATGGATACAAGAGAGGTTGGGAAGAAGCCTGCCTCTGATGCCCACCCCCTCATATCCCTCATACCCAGAGCTGGGGGCAGAGCCCAGGCTGCCTACTCACTTGACACCACAGTGTGCAGCAGTGACTACCCAGTCTGGGCTGATGAGAGAGCCCCCGCAGAAGTGGAAGCCAGTTTTGTCCTAGAAAGGGAAGAAGGGAAAGTCACAGCTGCTACCTGGTACATCCCAGCCTGGCCAAGATCCCAGGGTACCCTCTACAGGCTCCAGATCATCTCACCTGCAGAGACACCTGCCAGGGCCAGGAGCCAGGGACAGCATCCTCACCATTGACGATCCTCGCCAGTTTGGTCAGTACGGGTTGGACAGCAGGGACTCCACAGCCTGGTTGGAGGTAAGAGTGAGTGAGGAAGGCCTGAGGCCTGGAGCTGGTCTGGACCTGACTGCCAGTGCCACAGAGCTACTGGTTTCAACTGCAGCCGAGGCAGGCTGGCTCAGGTCCTCCCTTGCACAGCCCACTCTGCCTTGGCAGGGTCCCTTGGCTTCTCCAACCTCTGGGCTCCTGGTTGTATGACCTGCAGCCTGCGGACCCCACCTCTTCATGGGTGCAGAGGGACATGGCTGTCCCCACCTAGGCCTGTTCTGCCATAGGAGGTCATTGCTGGCCCCTCAGCTGGCTGAGCTTGACATCTGAGTCCCCCTCCTGGCTGGGTGGCTGAGACCTGGGGCTCCACACTGCTCTCAGCTGTTCTGTGGGAGCAGGACAGTGCCTGCTCCATAGGTCACTGCACATGTGTTAGGTGGGAGCTGTGTGTGGAATTCACACCTGTAACCCCACCCTGAGCCTACAGCCAGACACTCAGCTGCTTGAGGGTGACATGGCCCCCACTCACAGCACAGGGCCCAGAATTTGCCATCGCCACAGCTCCTCAGCATTTCAGCAACTCTAGACTGCTTAAAGGCTAGGTTTCTTAATTATTAATAAAATAGAACTTTGATTCCACACCATGGAAGGTCATAGCAAGGTATGGAATAAACTAGAAGACAGTTGTGCTTGCCAGGCCGTGGATCTGGCATATTCTTAGCCCTGTAATGGCCTCACACTTGGCCTTGCCCCAGAGCATGTAGCTCTGGCCACAAGCACCACCCTGGGGTCTCCCCCTGCCCACAGGAACAAGGACACAACAGGCCTCCAGTTACATGGGTACTGACATACATAAAAAGTCACAATCATCTATGTTTATAAAAGGAAAAAAGACCTGGGGCTCTACACTGCTCTAATAAGAGCATTAGAGAAGTGGCATATTGAAAAAGTAGAGTACCTTATAGTGGTTTGAGGGCAAGAGCTGAATGTCCATAGCTACATGAATAAATCTAAAGTGTTATGAGTAGAAAAAGTACACTGTAAAAGTGAGACCATGTGGAATGCTACTATTGCAAGTTCTTAAAATCTTTGTTCATGGTTGTGTTTGTGGGTATCTAGTATATTTTTATGATCCAGCCTAAAATAACACATGGATCTCAGAACAGGAAGGAAAGGGTAAGGAATTTAGCTTTAGCTAAATTGTTTTTAAGTTTCAAAAAGATATATGTCCTTTGCCTCCTTGGGCCTATGGAAACAATGTGAGTCACCAACAGCTCAGGGAGCCTCCTAAGGAAATCTTTCCATCTAGCAGTTTCTGCCTGAATCAGCAGGGTATGATCCAGAAATACCACCTCAACATGAGCTGCTAGTGTTTCTTTCAAAAGGGAAGGATATAGTCTTCATCAGGTTCAACTAAGTGATCATCCCTCCATGAACTATCCAGGATATACATTCAGTGAAAGAGGCCATGTTAATTCTCTGTACATAGTACTAAAATTTTAAAGCCTTGAAAAATCAAAAGAAATATCTAAGCTGAACACAATGTTGTACCTATAGCCTGTGCTACTGAGGAGGCTGAGGCAGGAGGATCACTTCAGTTCAGATGATCTGGGCTAGAGTGGGCAACATAGTGAAACCCTGTCTCAAAAAAAAAAGAAGAAAAGAAAAAGAAGAAATATCTGAAGCAAATCTGCAATAAGGCAAAAATCTAATAAATCTTGGCAGTATATATCTGGTTGTCATTTAATGTTCTATATTTTAACTATTCCCTCTGTGTGTGTGCGTGTGTGTGTGTGTGTGTGTGTGTGTGTGTGTGTGATGCTAGGGATGGAACACAGAGCTTTTACACTGAGCTATAGCACCAGCCCTTGTTTATTTTTTTAAATTCTGAGAAGGCAGGGTTTCCCTAAGGTACTATACGACTCTAATTTATAATCCTCCTGCCTCAGCCTCTCAGAGCATTCAGATTCTTTGTGCATGCCACCATGGCTGGCCTTTCTTCCTTACTTTAATAAACAAAAGCTCAGCGTGTGCCCAGCATGATAAATAAAAATGCTGTCTGGATGCCTTCTGAGGGCCAGGTCACCTTCTACTCTGCTCACTGGCCCATGTAGGGCTGCAAGACCAGCTGGGCCAGAACGTCTCTTCCACTCCTGCTGTAGCCTCAGATCCCCTCAGGCACTGGGGAAGCCAAGGGGCTCGCCTCTCACCAGACACAAAGCCTCAGGCTATCCCGTGGGGCATGGTTGGGGGGGTAATGAGGGCTTCAGGCCTCCTTCCCACATTCTCTAGGCCTGGTGGCCCTGGGTCCCAGCACTCACCATAGGTGGCTCCCAGGAGGGCAAAGCAGGACAGAAGCCAGAGGAAGGCCATGGTGCTGCTGTCAAGGAAGATGGTGTCTGCCTGTTTGGGGCTCCTTTTATGTCCCCTTGTATCCCCTTAACCATGACCAGGTGAACAGCATGAGTACCACCTCCCTCTTATCCAAGGACCTTGGGTGATAAGTGGGGGCCAGGCCCCTCTCCCAGCCTGGCTGGCTCTTAGCCTGGAACATGTCATCTCCTGGGAAAAGTACAGATGCCTTGTACCCATGCCACAAGCCTGGGCAATGCTATGGACAAGGAGGAGCCTGGGCCATGAGGAACCTGTTCATGTGGACTTTGCTCAAAGATGAGGCAGGCAGGGAACTCTGCTGTGCCCAACACCCCTGGGGGCCTTGCCCCAGGGCTCCAAGGAGCTCCACCAGTTTTCTGTGTTCTCTAGAGATGGCCCTGGACTACTAGATGTCAGCTGCTGGAGCTCAGTGAAGCATTCAATAAACACTTGTTTAAAAGCAAACCCATGCTTGGATGATCAGAATTACCCATGGGTCACCTTGTCCCAGCCCACCAAACAGTTTGAGAGTGTGAGGGTGAGGGGAATCGCCTTGGTCATAGGATGGCAAAGCCTATGCCAGGCCTGTGTGTGTCTGTGTGGCGCTTAGCTCTCTTCTGTGATTCCTCATGATTGAAGAAAGTAGTCTATATGCAGCATAGTTTCTTGTAAAATAGAGCCTTGATGGCACGCCACAAAAATGACACACACAACTTCATTGTCATAGAACAGTATGATAGTTGTGCCCACACAAGGGCAGGAAAAGAGGCCACGTGTATTCTCAGGACCTTGCACTGTTCCTGCTAGTGACAGATGAGGCCACCAATCCAATGAGAACAGAGTGCAGCGATTACGGGGCATGGTGACAACAGTGAGATGCACAGGCCCCACCATGTCAAGTGAGGGACAGAAGCACATGGTCAGTGAGCTGAGGCCTCTGAGCTGCACAACCCAGCAGAACCTGGTCCAGGGGAACAGAACAGTGGCACTGGACTTGTTAGGGCAGAGCTGTGATCTTGAACTTGGTGTACTTTGAAGTTTCCTTTTTCCTTGTCTCTTGGCAAGGGCAAGGTCATGAGTTTGATCCCTGGCACCAAAAATAAATGAATGAATGAATGAATGGATTCCTTTCTCCTTGTCTCACAGGGTCAGCTTCATGTGCTGTCTTTCAGCAGGAAGGAGGCACAACATGCAGCCTGTGGCCAAGCAGAAGCTCTGATGAGCAGTGCCCATGTGGCACCAGAGCCCCGAGGCCCTGGTCCCCTATCTGTAGGGACCTTGATCCTAGGGCCACTTTCCAGTTCCAGTACTGAGGCTGTTCCTTATAGTTCCCATGCACTGGGTCCCGAGTGTGCCACTGAGCAGCAGTACCAGCTCTGCGCACCAGGAATCCCTGCTTCAGTTCAGGCCAGGGGGCTACTGAACTCATGAGGTTGCCCAGGTTCTTCCCATCACCTGTTCCACTTCACTCACCTGGGAGATTTTTCCAGAGCAGAGAACAGCAGCAGCCTGAAGCCATCGACTCTTCCTGCCCAGTGTGGGAGCTGAACTCCTTGAAGACTTGAGCACGGGGCATCTGTCCCTGCATGCTCAGGACAGGAAGGGAGAGCTCGAGATGGGCTCGCACCAGCAGGCTGACATTCTGTGTCTGCTGAGGAGTCTGTCCTACCCAGCACTTTCTCTTGGTCTCCAGCCCAGGTCCTGTTCAAACCAGCCTTGAAGCCTGCACATCCAGGGCCAGGTGCTGATGTTACAATGGGACAGCTTTTGTCCCGGCCTGGTCACAGCCATCTCTACTTCCTGTCCTCAGGGAGGAGCTTCTGGGGAGCCCTACCGCACATGTGTTAGTCTATCAGTGCTGGTCAGTGCAAACCAAAGAGGCAGGGAGAGGGGAGCAGAACATGTCCCTGTGGGGATATGGAGCCCAACCACCATCCTGAGCCCACAGAAGAAAGACAGAGACCCCCGCCCAGGCCACAGGGCCATGTGCTGCCAGGCGGAGGCTTCCTCCAATGGCTGCTCCCAGAATAAGTGGAGAAACTGATGCTTTAGTCAGGACTGAATACACATTTGATTCCACAAATGAAAAAAAGAACCACCAGATAGAATGGTGCCTCTATCTTCTGTCTCCATATTCTGCCCCCAGGAGCCTGAGCCTCTGGGAGGAGCCACTCTTCCCCCACAGAAATCTTTCAATGACAGCCAACCATAGTGACACACGCCTGCAACACATGCCCTGTGGGTGGCTGACACAGGAGGACTGCAAACTGAAGGCCAGTGTGGGCATTTGAGTGACTTAGTGGGACTTTATTTAAAAAGTAAAACTGTAAAAAAAAATGTCTGGGGATGTAAGAAAAAGAAAAGGAAAGGAAAAAACCCTTACAGTTATAGATTGAATGGTGTTCTCCCAAGAAGATACGAAATCTCCTTCAAATCTCTCCCAGTACTCCCGTGCCCTCTGGTCCTTATCAAGAGTAGGCCCAATAGTAGATTGGAAAATTCAAAATTCTTGAGATCTCCCAGTACCCAAATGCTTTGTCGTCAGTCTTTGTTTCAAGTTGGAAGGAGAGAGGCTGAAAATTCCAAGGCACGGTGGCCAGGCTATGTATAACCGTGCATCTCTGAGCTTCAGTAGCAGTAGCCCAGGTAGCCAGACAACCTGTGCCATAGGGCTGATGTATTACCAGCCTCTTCCTCATCCTTGCCTGCTTCTAACTCAGGACCAAGGGAAGGAAATCAGTGCAGCCCTAGCAGTCACACAGGTGCTGTACTGGACTTAGCCTGCATCCAAGTGCTTCCTTCATGTGCTACTATAGAGTTCTCTCTCTCTCTCTCTGAGGCATGTGTTTTGTTATGTAGTTCAGGCTGGCTTTGAACTCATTTTGTAGTCCAGGTTTGCCTTGAATTTGTTGATCCTCTTGTGTGTTCCCCCTACATGCTGGGATTACAGATGTGCACTTCCATGCCCATGCCTGTGCTGGCATTGCTGAACCCCAGAGACTGGAGCTGTTTATAACCAACAGAACAAATTTCACCCACCCTATATGCTGGAAGTCCCAGCTCCAGTTGCCATCAGCTTTGAGCCCAAGATGGTACATGGAATGCTGAGCTTCTCTTGAAGAGAGGGTAGAACCCTCTTCATCCCAATTTCAGTGTGGGTTCCAGAGTCTGTGCCACTCAAACCACAGTGTCACTGGCCTGCAGCTTTTCTACCCCGCAGCCCACCCCATGGTGCATCTCAGCATTCCAGGGCCCCCTGCCTGTCTCAGTCTCTACCACTCACAGGTGATGTGGGAATTCCCTGCTTTAGCAATCTTTGCAAAATCAGCTGCTGGGTGCCCTCACTGAGTGGTCCTCACTTCTGCCCACCATGGCCTAGCACCTGCTGGGTCTCCTTCCTGGGTCCAGGGAGCCTCTTTGTTGTCAGCCCACAGTCTGGCTCTGCATTGTGGCCAACCACTGTATAGATCCCCCTAGACCCTGTCCTCTCTTGTATAAATACTCCCTGTGTTGTCCTGTTGCACCTGCCCCACCAGGGGTCCTGAGTTGGGTTTTCCATAGCTGTGATGGGCTCCTGCAGCAGTCAGTGGAGGAGGGAAGTCTTTTGGCCCAAAGTTTCAGTTCATGTTTGCTTGGCTGGGCTGCACGAGGCCTGTGCTGAAGGGGAGCATCACTGTGGGGCATAGGTGGCCCAGCACAGCTGCTTGCTACAGAGCATCTGGAAAGCCAAGCCACACCCCCAGGACCTCCCTTTCTTCTACCTTGCCTCACCTCCTAAAGGTTTTAACACTTCCCAGTGTAAAGCCTCAGGCTGGGGACCAATCCTTTAGCATATAGACCCTATTTGAACTTTCAGATCTGAAAGTGCAGGATGGATGTTTTGACTTTGTCTTAACCCTATAGGAGCACCTGAGGCTGCAGACATCTGTCAGCCTCATTTTACTTCCTCAAGTGACCTTTCACTGATGGTGGCTTGAAAGATAGAGGCTCGGTTTGAATAACAAACAACTAGGTCTGTGTACCTTGTTCGCATTGTTTGTTGTAAGTAAGATATACAAGCTTTGCCATATGCCAACAATATTTCAGTGTACAGTAATTCATCTTTAACAAAAAATTGAGTTGGAATAGAACTCCTCAATGGCCAGATTTGGGTGGATTGGCTCTTTCATCTACTGTTTTTTTTTCTTTGATGGCACTGGGGATTGAACCTCTGACTTTTATACTGAGCTACATCCCCAGTACATTTTATGGTGTGTGTGTGTGTGTGTGTGTGTGTGTGTGTGTGTGTGTGTGTGTGTGTGTGTGTGTGAGAATTTTTTAGGGAGTGGTCTATGGGGTGTTCAGGGTCTCACTAGTCGATGGGACTCATAGTGATCCATCTCTTTACAGCCTCCCAAGAACTGGGATAAGAGGTGTGCGCCACCATGCCCAGTCTCAATTGCCATCTCAGTGCGCCCTGGAAATAGTGCCACCACGGTAAGCCCAGGGAAGGAAACCCCAGCCAAGGAAACTCCAGCCCTTGTGCCTGCATTTTATGTTTTTTATTCTGGGACAGGATCTCATTATTTTTAGTATGATCATTCATTTTCTTCTGGTGCATTATTCTTTCTTTCTTTCTTTCTTATTTTGGCGGAACCAGGGATTGAACTCAGGCCCTTGTGCTTGCCAAGCACTTATTCTACTGAGCTATCTCCCCGGCCCCATATTATTATTTTTTTAATGGTACATATTTGGAGCATCTAATGATCACAGTCCTTGTGGGGACACATGTGTGTATGGTACACACATCTTAATTCTTACATTCCCTTACCCTTTCCTCCTTCCATCCTCCCTCTATGTGTTGTTTCCCTTCCCATTTGCAAAAGACCCCCTCCCTGTTTCCTATCTTTGATCTGCCTTTTTTTTTACTCTTTACTTCTGCGTTGGGTTTCTCATATAGGAGACGAGACACCATGTGATATTGAAGCTTGGTTTCACTTATCACTGTGGCTGAGACAGGCTAAGTTGCGGGGCCTGGCTTGAACTTGACATCCTCCTGTCTCAGACTTCTTCATCTAAGGTATTTGAGTTTCATGTCTCAGAAGATGCCACAATCTTAACTGTACTAGGACTAGAGGGACCCAGGTGGGGCCCTGGTCCTCCCTGATGGCTCCTTGCTGGGTAACCTGCCCCCATTGCTATTTCCTTTGCTGAGCAGGTTTCCCAAGTCCATCTCTGATTTCCACTTCTCTGGCCTTGCTCTGAAGTCCCAACCCCCAGTGTGAGCCCAGTCTCAAGTTCTCTACCTTTCAGAAGGAACAGGGAAACTTCATGAAGGTGACTCTCAGGATGGGGCACACTCAGAACAGGGCTAAGGCATCCAATCCTTCTGCTTTGCTGTGAAGATTGGTTGGCCATACCCAGGAACATTGCTGCCTTGGGACTTTGCACTGGGATCAGGGAGTGAGCAAAGGCTCATCTCGGCTCACAGTGTCAGAGGCTCTAGGCCATGGACAGCAGGCTCAGTTCTGTTCACACCTCCACCTCCAAGAATGCAGAAGCACCACAGAGGAAAGCCTGGCAGAGGAGGCTGCTCAGCTCACAGCAGCCATGAAGAAGGGCAAAAGGAAAGAGCCAGAGAGGAAGGGGCCAAGGACCAGACCCCGTCCCCAGGGTCGTGCCACCAAGAGCCAGTGCTTCAGCTGGGCCCATCTCATCTCTGTTAATGCCCAATAACACCATCAAACTGTGACCAAATCCAGGATCATTCCAATGATGAAGGGAGAAGCTCAGGACCTACGCATTCTCCCAAGAGCCCACCCGATGTGCTCCCAGCACTCGGGGCTGAGGCAGGAGGACTGCAAGTGTGAGCCCAGTCCGGGCAGCTCAGGCAGACCTGGGCTTGGAATGGGAAAATAAAAAGAGCTGGAGATGCATGCAGCTCAGAGGCAAGCACTTACCTAACATTAGGGAGGCCCTTGTACTGAGAGAGACAGAGGGAGAGAGAGAGAGAAAGAGAGAGAGAGAGAGAGATAGATAGATAGATAGATAGAGAGAGAGAGAGAGAGAGAGAGAGATGGAGAGAGAGAGGAAGAGATGCTGAATTGCGGAATGTACTTTTATTACAACTTTTGTTTTGTTTTGCTTTTGAACTCATGAGGATCCTCTGACCTCATCCTTCCAAGTATTGCAGGTATAAGTATATGTCACCAGATTCAGAGAATTTAAATATTTTTAAAAATCAAGACAAAGTCTAATATACGAAAAAAAAAAAAACACTGAAAGCCAGATGTGCTGATGCACACCTGTAATCCCTGCATCAGGAGACTGAGGTAGGAGGATTGTTGTGAGTTGAGACCAGCCTGCAAGGCCAGCCTCAGCTACATAATGAGACCAACGCAAAAAAAGACAAAACAAAACAACCCGGAGAAAAAAGTTACTGGAAATGTGGAAAAAAACCTGCCAAAGGATAGAGGAACCTTTCCAGGGAGACAAATATTTTGTTTCTTTCTGGAAAAGTCTTGGTTTTAGAATTAGCTGCACTGCCAAAAGGCCCTGGACTATTTAAAATCTGGGTACATTTTCCTACACCTCTTTACAAAAAAGAAAGGAGTGGCCCAGGGAGCAGTTGCTCCCACTGTCCAGAAGTCTCTCTGGTCCTATCCTTTCCATGTCAGACTCCCTGCCTTTCTCTCCCACTCCCTGCCTTCCTTTCCTGTGTGGGATCAGCCTGCCCCCAGCCCTGCACCTGTGCATTCCCACTGCCTAGCCCCTGCCAGCTGTAGGCTCCCAGGCCCAAGGGCCTTCCCCCTCCCTCTGGCCCCCTCCTGTACCTGCTGCCCATGACCGGACGCTACTTCCTCCATGACGCACTTGGCTACTTACCCTAACTGAGAAGGCCCTGAGTTTAACCCCCAGTATTGAGAAAAAAAGAAAAATAGTAATATTATAATTTCTTAGCTGTGGTGATGCATATTAGAATTTTTTAAAAATGGGCTGTCTTCCCTCAAGACCCCACCCATTTTCCCATGTCACTCCCCAGGCAGGACTTTTGTCTTTGTCTGGTTTATTCCAAGAGGGTCTGGTGAGATTGCACCTCACTGCATCCACTGTGGCTATCTTTCTCTGCCATAGACCATCTCCAAAAAATGTGCATGGGGCACAATCAGGAAATTTGTTCAGACCCCAAATTTCACTGTGTTCCCTATATCCTAGTTGCTGGGAGAGATCCCACAGTGTCTCTGAAGCCAGGAGGCAGGTCTCCCTGTCCCCACATTCTGGTGTGATTTCAGCCTCCATCAGATTCTATTTTTCAGGCAGGATCTCAGTATGGAGTTCAGGCTGAACTTGAACTCACTGTGTTGCCCTGTCTGGCCTGGAATTGTCAATAATCCTTATGCCTGAGACTCCTAAATTTGCCATGTTACTGGTGTGGGCCTTCACAGCTATGTCCAGGCCCAACTCCAGGGTCCCTGCTGTGAACGGGCAGCTTGTCCTTGTTAGCTGCTCTGTCTCAGCCCAAGTGATGGACTCAGAGTGTGCTGGAGCCTTCCCCAAGCTTCCCTGTTGTCTCTCAAGACCACAGGGGCAAGCCCGGGCCCTGAAGTGCTACCGGCTTGACCTCACTGCCCCAGGGCTTTGGAACAGCAGGCACCAAATCAATTCCAAGACCATGAGGTCTTGGAGGCAGATGTGGAGAAGGCCATGGTCAAGGTCCTTGGTCAGCCTCAACTCTGCCCTTGGTCCTGGGTTGAGCTGTGGGCTGCAGCTGCTGCCATCCCAGGCTGTGGTGCCACCCTGATCTGGTACATTCTGTCTGCTTAGGCACCTGGCCATGAAGGTTATCACCAACCCAAGGTCTCAGATGACACCTGACCAAGAGGATACATACAGCGGGGAACCCTAGTGGGTACCTGCAGCACACAGCTGCAGTTCCATGGGGTCCTCTAGCTCCCCCGGGGCTGGGCCCTGCTGGCCCCTGTCCTCAGAGGTGCCAGCAACAGAGGCCGGAAGGTGGCTCCTCCTGCTCCCAGTTCCACCTCACAGTGTCCCTCCCCCCGGGTGGTGGTGACCTGGGGAGAATGGCATCAGGCCATATTCTCCTGTTCAGGTACAGAGAGAGGCCACTTCAGAACATGGCACTGCCAACCTGTTCTTCCCCACACCCAGAAGGTCCCAGACCCCAGGGCAGGAGGCAGGCACTCCTACTGTGCCAAGGCCTTGTGTGCCCTGTGCAAGGAAAGGGAGGACAAATCTAGGGGACAGGAAACCAGTCCTCTGAGCAGTCAGCGATGACCTTGCAGGCAGCAGTGTCTTGGTCCCTTTTACATTTCTGTTCCCTGAGCTGTGCTATGCCAGGCACAGAACATAAGCTTTGCATGCTGATGTGTCCTCTGTCTTTGTACCTAGCCAAGAGGGTGGCACTGTGAGATCCCCATTGCGTGGAGGAGGAAGCTGAGTCTTTGAGCTCAGCAATTGAGCCAGCCCAACAACTAAACCTGGAAGCCAGGATCATCTCCACAGATCCCCACTCCCTGCCCCACCTCCTTCTGCCCCACAGGGGTACTTTCCTATGCATCCTGGTGCCCAAGGAGACTCCAGAGCTGGGCAGTAGTCAGGACCAGATTTTTAGTGGAGGGGATGAGAACAGGCCAGGTAGGGTGGGAGAAGGCTGGGGCCAAGGAGATGGCACCCAGAGGTCCCCAAATCTACTTGGCCTTCCTCCTCCTCACCCTATGAGTAGGCATCAACTGCCTTGGGTGGGGGACCTTAACCTCCCTTCAGAAAAATTCTTGTTCCTTCCCCATACACTTGGTACATGACTTGCATTCCTATTTAATCATGATTTAATCAACATTACCCAAGTGACTATACTTGTAATCTTATTGTTTCACTACATTTTTGCCTCATTTCTCATCTACCTTGTGATTTTCATTTATATTTATGTTACCTAAGCAACTACACTTGTAATCTTATTATTTTACCATAGTTCTGATCCCACCTTGGACCTGGCTTACCTCACAGCCTTGTTTAATAAGACACCCTTGAGAAATAGAGTAGATGGGCAACCCACTTTCAACCTACCTTCTTTTTGTCTTTTTGAGACAGGGTCTCACTGTATAGCTCAGGCTGGGTTCGAACTCACTTTGTAGCCCAGGATGGTCTTGAACTTGCAATAATCCTCCTGCCTCAGCCTCCTGAGTGCTGGGATTACAAGCATGCACCACCACACCTGGCCTTCAAACCACCTTCTATTCCTTTTAGACAGCAGTTTTTTTTTTTTTCCCCTCTCAATAAATTCTTCCTACCCTTACCTCCACTGTTTCTAGAATTCATTCCTTGATTTTATTTTATTTTAGTCATTTGAGACAGGGTCTCACTATGAGGTTCAGGCTGGCCTTGAGCTCACTTTGTGGCCCAGGCTGGTCTCAGACTCTCAACAATCCCCCTGCCTCCACCTTCCAAGTGCTGGGATTAAAGTGTGCACCAACACACCTAGTCCCATTCATTGATTTTAGAGACCACAAATTTGGCATTTTGGACGTCTACCCGGTTGGGAGTCATAAAATTTCCCTTATACTATTTTGAGATCTCCATATTATGTCCCTTATCATTTGGAGGTCCCACTGAGATAACTGGATGGAGGTAAGAATTTCTTTTCCGTTCATAGAATCTAGATTGTGACTTGCTTAATTAAAATGTTTATGTTTATGCTTTAAAGTTTACATTATATCTTTTGCAATTATTCAGTGTTTTGTTAAAATGATGATAAATTTGAGAACATGAGAAGGCTGATACTTTTTAATGGGGTAGTTTATTCCTGTTTTGTATGTTGCTTTTGCACTTAGTTTCTGAATTTACTAGTTTTCCTTGTTTGACCTGAGTGTTGTGGTTTGTTCTCACAAAAAAAAAAGTAGTGACTCCTCATGGATATTGACATAAAATGCTGTAAAATGTTCTTTTTGTATATAGTTCATATTTAGAAAATGTGTATGCCCATTAACAAATCATGGGACCCCTTCCACCAGCTAAAGGCAATAGATACAAATCTGTTCTTATGACTTTTGGGACAAGTTTCATGGAGATGAACTGGCCTGATCCTTTGCTATACTCTAGAGAAAATATGTAGCCTGTTTTGCCTCAGTTTCCTTTATGTCCTGCCTACCCTCTGGCGGATATCCAAAGGTTCTTCAATGGAAGATGAGTACCTACAGCCTGACTGGGTTACCCACAGAAAAATCTCCACTTATCTATTGTATTCTGTCTGTCTGTCTGTCTGCCTCTCACCCTCTCCCTCTCTCCCTCTCTGTCTCTTTCCTAGTAGACTAGAACTCTCCTTCAGTTTTTCTCCAATTTGTTGGGAGTTAACTTTAGAGCAACATTGACATTAAGCCACTCCTTACTCCAGAAATGAGGCCGAGGCAGCTTGCAATAACTGTTTGCTTTCGTGGAGCAAAGTTGCTATCAGGAGAATGATTTATATCTGTGAATTGTGTGTGCTAACTGGGAGTAAGAAAGAGATTTTATTTGGCCTTTTTAGTTTGTCATGTGTTGCAGAAGACTGATAAATGGGACTTTACTAACATGTGAATTGTGATTGTTAGGTGATGGATGTAAGTTTAACCTGTGAGAAGTAAAAATCTTAAAATGGAATTTAAAAAGCATAGCTTTATCTTGATACTAGAAAAAGGTGATTAGGTTGATAACAGGAATGTCTTCACCCTAGAGTTGAGGGTAAGATTTTTCTCTGAGCCATATTTACCTTTCTTCATCTCTAGAGGTGATCTCCTTTGCAGAATGAGGAGCACTCCAATTATTTCCAATTCACTTTTTTTTTTTTTTTTTTTACATTTTCCCTCTCTTTTGAAGAGCTAGAAAGCAATGGATCAATGCTAAGCAATGATTCTTTCTTTAAACTCCTTTGAAATGTATTCTTAGGCAGTGGTGGAGGTTTAGCCTTCATATATTGATAAAGAATAGTTTGCTATTTTTCTGTGCCCACACACAGCCTGCTTAGCCCCCTTGAACCAAGATGGAAGGCAGGAGATATATTGATTAGGATGCCATTTTAGAACCTGAATTGTACTGTAAGAGAGAGGGAAAATGGTAAACATTACCCTGTGTTCAGGGTAAGTTTAAAATGTGTGAGGCCCTGAGTTCAATCCCAGTATACACACAAAGCCTAATTAAAGACAAACAAACAAACAAACAACAATAAGAAACACCTGTTGGTGTTAAGAATTCAAGCTCTATTAAGAAATAATCCTTACTGGTGTTCAAATGTAAATGTAAGCCAGTGGAAAGCCAGACCACTCCAGCCCTTCAGCTATCCACTATCTTTGAACTGGAGGCTACTCTTCCTTGATCTTTGGACCCTGAACAGGTTTCCAAGACAATTTTAATCAAAGCCTCACCCATTATTACTGAATCTGAAGCTTTTCCTACATGCCTTTCAAGTCCTGAGTGAGTGTAGAGCTTCTAAGCCAGCCATAATAAATATTTCTATGGGGCTGTATCCATCTTTAGCAGATTTTGTTCAAGCTCCTCTAGGACAGTGTCCCTTACATGAAGTAAATGTGGAGTTTGGAACTACCTTTATTCATGTTCCCTTTCTCTCAGAGGCCTAAAACAAAAATCAGAATAGATCTATGAATGTTTTCAGATGACTCTAATAAGTGCATTATGGTATTTAATGGATTTACTCAGACCTATGACTTACTAGACTAGAAAGATGTCATGCTACACTTAAATCAAACATTGACTTCTAGTGAGAAACAGTGGAAACAGACTTTAATTTATGAGGTTAAGTGTATTACAGATACTCAGCAATACATATTTTCAGAGTGGGTTTAAATAGAGCTTAGTCAGCACTGCTATAGAGGGAACTTACCTAGAGGACTGGATAGAGAACCAAAAATGTTTCAAAGACTCCTTTGTCCCAGGGTCAAGATTTCTTCTGCGCTATCTCTTACTGTCTCCAAAGATGACAGATCTCTTCTGCAGATGGGGATTTTATTTTTTGTTATTGAGAAACAAATATCAATGAGATAGTTTCAAGGCTGACTAATAAGACAGTTTCAATAATTAATACATTGTACATTGTTACCTTCTTAGTGGTTATTCATAATACAAGAAGCAGACACCATTAGTACAAATCTCATTGATTTAAGCAAAAGTAGTTGTATATCTATCCTAACTATTCTGTATATACAAATACAAAACCATCCTTCCTTTGTAGCCCCCTTTTGTGTATAGTCCTGTCAGAGATGGGTATTCCATTGGCATCTAAATACTATTGGTGCATGAATTCAGCAAAACAATCCAACAGAGTCCAGCAGTCCACAATAACAGTAGGTTTCCTGCAGAATTTGTTGACCTGAGCCCTTCACAGTTCAGTATATTGATATGGCTTTACTTTGTATACCTTGTTTTTATATTTTTCTGCCAGATGGTAAAGACTAAGATAAAGCAAGACCTATATAACAAGAAATGTAACTTTTGATTCTGATAAGGGTCAGTCAAGTACCCTCAGGATTTATACTGTAACCCTGTACCGCACTTTGTAGATCCTTTGTCAGTGTCAGCCTTGTGGATGAGTCATGGCCATTGCTTGACCAGTTTACTCTCTGTGAACGCCTGAGAGAATGCTTTCTCTCCATGTGACTCTTCTTAGGCATACTATACATTATCTATTGCATTCTTCTGTGGCTCCATAATCTTCTTGATCAGAAAATTTGGGATGCAAGTGGGTTACATAATGTTACAGTACAGGTTCTCCTATGTCATGAGTCTTCACTGACCTTGAAAGGCTAGGGCCAAAATGTTGGCTGACTTTGCAGCCCTTCCTTTTCTCCAATTTTTGATCTGCAAACTTAAGTTGTTAAACCTTCAGAAGAGAAGCTTATTATTACCCTGCAACACTGCAGGGTAACTATCTATCTAAATATCAGATATCGTAGGCATAACATGGAACAGATATTTTCCATAAAATATTGAGATATTAAACTTTAAGTCCTTACAGAATATGTATGAAGAGAAAACAACTTTAAAAAATAGGAATGAACGCTTACATATATTTCCACAGAAATTTAGAAATCTCTAACCATATACAGAATTGTAGCAGGACAGTCCTGTGAATTTTTTTTTCCTATGTCTTATTTTTCATTTATTACCCTTTATTTAAAAAACTTTTATTTGAAGGACAGTATAGTAATACTGGATATGTCATGACAAGAAGTCCATATTTAGAAGACAACAATGACAGGCATTCCAAGTATGACCCTTCTATTACACATTGCTATCTTCAGTGCAGTTGCTTGATTCACAGGTACCAGCATATATAGTCAGTCTGGGTGGGAATCCTACCAATTAACTACTAGTTTCAAAAACCTGCTGATGTTTCTCAGGATCATTGTCTTATCCATCTAGTGCATATAAATGTATGGTTTTGCCCCTGTTATGTTTCCCACCTTTCTCTTTGTCCTCTCATTATCCAATATTCGAGTTCTCACTTTCCTTTTAATTGTGTTATACCTTTCTATGTGTAATTCTTCTTTTGAGTACTTATACTAGGGAGACCATATGATATTTACACATATGGGTCAGGTTTATTTCACTTATAAGTATATCTTCAAGTGGCATCTACTTAAATATAAGGCTTGAAGTTTATCATTCTTTATAGCTGAGTAATACTCCATTGTGTAAAAATGCCACATCTTTTTCAACCATTCCTCTTGTGATGGGTATCTTGGTTGTCTCCAAGATTTGGCTTTCACAAATTGTGCTGCTATAAATGTAGGTACACATATATCATTATGATATGATGTTTTCAGTTCCTCTGGGAAAATTCCCAGTAGGGGGATAGCTGGATTGAATGGGATTTTCAGTCTTAGTTTTTTAAGGAGTCTCCACACTGATTTCTATAATTTTTGCACCAGTCTACATTCCCACCAGCAGTGGAGAAGGGTTCCCTTTTCCCTACAGCCTCTCCAACATTTGTTGTTGGTTCATTTCTTTATGATAGCCATTCTTTTTGGGGTGAGATGGTATGTCAGGATGGCTAGTGATGTGCTTCTTTAATTTCATCCTCTGAGAAGTGTGTGTTCATCTCAGATGCTTATTAGTGAAGATTTTTTCCAAATTTGTGAGTTGTCTTTTCACTTTGTTGGTAATTTATTTTGATGTGCAAAATCTTCTCAATAAGAGGTGGTCCCAGTTGTTAATTCTTTCAAGTACTACCTGAGCGATTTGATTTTTGTTCATGAACTCTTTGCCTACCCTTATGTCTTCAAGAGTTCCTCCTATTTTCTCTTCCAGGAGATTGAGCATTTCTGTTTTAATGTTTAATCTTTAATCCATTTTGACTTTAGCTTAGTGCATGGTGATAGTCCTGGGTCAAGTTTTAGTGTTCAGCAGGTGGAGAGCCAGTTTTTCCAGCACCATTTGTTAAAGAGGCTATCTTTCTTACAGTAAGCATATTTGGCCTCTTTGTTGATGATCAGCTTGTTGGCAACAAGCTGAGTGTGTTCATAGATGCCTCTGCATCTTCTAGTCTATTCCATTGATCCTCAGGTCTAGTTTGTTGCCGGTACCATGCTGATTTTATCACAGTAGCTTTGTGTATAATTTCAAGTCAGGAATTGTAATGCCTCCTGTCTTGTGTTTGTTGGCCAGGATTGCCTTTGCTCTTCTAGGTCTTTTTCTGGTTCCAAATAAACTTTAGGAATGATTTCTCTAGGTCTGGGAGGTATTTTGTTGGTAGTTTGATGGGGATCACATTGAATCTGTACAACAGTTTTGGGAATATGGCTGTCTTCATGATGTTGGTTCTTCCTATCCAGGAGCAGAGAATATCTTTACATTTTCTGAAATCCTCTATGATCTCTTTTTTTTCAGAGTACTGTAATTTTCTGTGAAAAGATCTTTGACTTCTTTAGTTAGATGAAGCCCAAGATATTTCATTTTCCATGATACTATTGTAAAAGGTATTGTTTCTCTAATTTTCCCCTCAGTGTGTTTGTTATCTGTGTAGAGGAATGCTATTGACTTTTGGGTATTGACTTTGTATCCTGCTATGCTACTGAATTTGTGTATCAATTCTAGTAGCTTCTTGGTGGAGTTTTTTGGATCTTCTAAGTAAAGTATCATGTCATGTGCAAATAATGACAATTAACTTCTTCTTTACCTATTCTTATTCCTTTTATTTCTCCCTCTTCTCTAATGGCCCTAGCTAATGATTCCACAACTATATTGAATAGTAGGGGTGATAGAGGACATCCTTGTCTGGTACCAGATCTGAGAGTAAAAAATTTCAGTTTTTCCCCATTTGGAATTATATTAACCATTGGATTGTCATAGATGGCTTTTGTCAGATTGAAGTAGAGGCCGTCTATTCCAATTTTCTGTAGGACTTTGAACAGGAATGAGTGCTGGACTTTGTCAAAAGCCTTTTCTGCATCAATTGAGATGATTATGTGGTTTTAAATTTTGCTCTATTGATGTGGTGTATTACATTTATAGATTTGTGAATGTTGAACCATCCTTGCATCCCTGGGATGAATCCTATCTGCTCATGGCATATAATCATCTTGATGATTTGCTGTATTCTATTTGCTAGGATTTTATTGAGGATTTTTGCATCTATGTTCATGAGTGAGTTTGACCTGTGGTTCTCTTTTTTTAGTTGTGTCTTTCCCTAGTTTTGGTATCAGTATAATACTTGCCTCCAGGAATGATTTTGGGAGAACTGTTTCCTTTTCAACAGTTTCATTGAAGAGTTTGAGGAGTGTAGGGATTATATCTTACGTAAATTTCTTGTAGAATTCAGCTGTGAACCCATCAGGACCTGGACTTTTCTTTGTTAGAAGGCTTTTATTATATTTTGTATTTTATTGGCTGTTATTGGGTTATTGAGAGTTGTTATATCTTCTTAATTCAGTTTTGATAATTTGTACCTTTCTAAGAATCTTTCCATTTTTTCTATGTGTTCTATTCTGTGATTGTAAAGATTCTGAAAGTAGCTATTGATAATCTGAATTTCCACTGAGTCTGTGGTGATTACACCTTTTCCATTCTTTATTGCTTGTATTTGAATTTTTTCTTTCCTCTTTTTGATGAGTTTAGCTAGGGGCTTATCAATTTTATTCAGTCTTTCAAAGAACCAGCTTTTTTCATTGATTCTTTGAGCTGTTTTCTTCATCTCAATTGAATTAATTTCTGCCCTAATCTTTATGATTTCTTCCTGGGTTTGGTTTGCTCTTCCTTTTCTAGATGTCAGAGGTGCAGCATTAGTGTGTTTGTTTGTTCCCATTCTGTTTTCCTAATGTGTGTTCATAGCAATGAATTTCTCTCAGGGAACTGCTTTCATCCCATAAATTCTGATAAGTTGTGGTTGAATTTTCATTGAATTGTAGATATTGTTGAACTTCTTGTTTAATTTCATCTGCAACCCATTGATTGCTGAGTAGGGTGTTGTTTAATTTTCGTGTATTTAGGGGCTTTTTTCTGATTTCTTTTCTCATCTATTTCCAGTTTCATTGCACTGTGGTCAGATAATATGTATGGGATAATTTCTATTTTCTTGCATATACTTAAGCATGACCTTGTGGTCTATTTAAAAAATCAGCCATGTGCAGCTGAAAAAAATGTGTATTCAGCTGTGGTTGGGTGGAACACTCTGTATATGTCTACGAAGTCCATTTGTTCCAGGCTCTGGTTCAGTTCTGCTACTTCTTCGCTAATTTTTTGTCTGGTTGACCTATTTTTTTTTTTTTTTTTGGATAAGGTGGTGTTTAGATCTCCTGTTAAGACTGTGGTATTGGATATTAGATTTTTCATGTATATTAATATTTTTCTGACATAGTTGGGTGCTCCTGTGTTTGGTGCATACTAATTTATGAATGTTACCTCTTCCTGTTGAATTTTTCACCTAACCAGTATATAGTGGCCTTCTTTATTTCATTTGATCATTCTTGGTTTGAAGTTGAGACTGTTTGAGAACAGGATTGCTGCCCCTTCTTTTTCTGAGGTGCTGGTGCATGAAGTATTGTTTTCCATCCTTTGACTTTCAGCCTATGAATTTCTTTATGAGTTAAGTGTGTTTCTTGTATATATCATATTGTAGGAATTGTTTCCTAATCCACTGTGCCAGTCTATTTCTCTTATGGTGAATTGAGTCCATTTACATTGATGGTGATAACTGAGATGTGTTGACTTATGATTGATATGTTACTTACCTGTTTTTGTTACTCCTTTTTTTTCCTCCTGTGTTTAATTATTTGCTCTATTTTGTGGGTTCCTTCTTTTTACATTGGTGTTCTGATCATTTTGGTCCCTCTCTAGAACATCTTTCAGTAGTCTGTGTAGGACTGGCTTTGTCATCATAAAATTCTTTAGTTGTTCTTTGTCATGGAAGTATTTCACTTCTCCATCAAACTTGAAAGAGAGTTTTTCAGGATATAGAAGTCTGGGCTGGAATAGAGGACTTGAAAAACTCTGCTCCATGCTCTTCTTGCCTCCATGGTTTGTGCAGAGAAGTTGGCCATCATCCTGATGGGTTTTCCTTTGAATGTGATCTGTTTCTTTTCTCTAGCAGTTTTCAGTATATTGTTCTCATGCAAGATTTCTGAGATCTTGACTGTTATATGTCTCAGTATGTTTTTAATTGGGTTGAAGTTATTTGGTGTTCTGTATGCTTTGGTTACCTGAATGTCAGATTGTTTCTTCATATTTGGGAAGTTTTCTGCTATTACTTCTGCCCATATTCTTTTTATATCATTTGTATTAACTCCTTATTTCTCATTGATGCCTCTTACTCTCATATTGTTCACATCTGCATTGCCTTGCATGTGATGAATTATTTTTTCTGAATCCTGGTTATTTTAAGAGATCTTTTCTTCCCTTTTCACTAGCTGCACCAGCATCTTCAAGATCTGACATTCTATCTTCATTTTCACTCAAACAGTTTTACAGGCTTGTGATTGAGTTTTTAAGTTCCTGTATTTCTTCCCTGTATTGCTCATTCAAGGAATCCATTATTTTCTCTAATCTCTATTTTCTTTTTATCAATGTCTTCTTTAGAAGAATTTATTAATTCTTTTACTGCAGAGTTTTTTTCATCTTGGGTTTCCTCCACATGTTTCTGCATTTGATTCTTTACTTCAGATGCTATGAATTCAGAGATTTCTTTTTTTATTCCAGAAATTAATTCAACTATGAGTTCCTCTATATCTTTGTGCTATTGTTTCTTTACTTCCGACGCTATTAATTCATACATTTCAGCTGAGGTAGTGTCCTCTGCACTTGTTCTGGGTGAGCTGGAGACCTGAGATTTAATTATGCTCCTTGTTTTTATCATTTTGTATAGCTCTGACCTCTGACCTTTGGTGCAGTTATAACCTTAGCACCTAATGAAATTCAGGTACCAATATACCAAATTCTAGTTCATGTAGTTATGCCTCGCTTGGGTCTGGCTGCTGTGCTCAGCTCCTTCCTGTTGCTGCCCTTGGAGGTGAGCCTGTTGTGCCCTCTTTAGCAAGATGTTATGCTCCTGGATTCGCTGCATGGTTTTGACCTAGTCTCACTGCAGGGACTTCAGCTGCAGAGTTTCACCCCAGGCCTATATGCGAGGCTTAGTCTGGGTCTGGAGGGATATGGGAGGGGGCAGGGGAGCACAGAAGCTTCCCACACACTCACTGGGCCTGGGTCTTTGTGGGTCTGCAGGGCTCCCAAGAGGGTGGTGGATATTCTCATTCACAGGGCAGGCTGTGCTGGGTCTGGAGGGGTGGGGCAGGTCCAAAGAATTCGAGGAAAGGTCTCTCTCATACAGTGGGTGTGGTCTTGGTTTGGGGAGCCCAGGACAGTGCAGAAGCTCTCCCACACACTCGCAGGACCTGGGATTGAGTGTACAGATGGGGATTTTAGAACTTTTGATTCAGAATAATTTATTAGAAAGTAAGCCCTAAGCAATGTAATTGGAACACTTTCATTTTCTCTCTCACTGTTTCAAAACATTAAAAAGCATCCATTTAGGTTTTTTAATTATTAGTTTAATTTTGTATTTGGCAATGCAGTTGGAGGCAATCATGGCTTTTGTCTCTGGAAGCATGTTTTGACAAGGATTAGAGATCTACCCTGGGCAAGCTCATGATCTTAATTCTGCACCTGAGATAATTAGGATTTAGTTCTTGTGCCATAATTAGAGTTACTCTTCTGTCTCTCTCCACTGCTGTATTCATGAGAAATAAATACAGTTTATGAAAATGTTGGCCCAGGAGAATTATCTCCTCAATGACTCCTGAATTTCAGAACCAAATTTTCACAATGGTGAGTTTTCTCTCCCAGAAGTGAAAGTAGTGTCCGCTTCACAATGGGAAGCAGAACACTGAAATAACACAGGATTTGGAGGCAGATTTATTTACATTGACAGGCACTGATTAGTATCTCTCCCAAAATATTAGGCATTGATCTCTGGTGGTTTAGGAATTATATTGTATAAACAAGCAGGAAATATAGAGGGTGAGTAATTTGTCAATTGGATATTGGCTCATCCAATGTGTACTATGGTGACCAGCTATGGATCACAGTAACTAGCTGTTTCTAAGAGACCAGAAATATGGAACAGGAACTATTACCTGGGCAACTAACAAACTGAAATGTACTGGTTGGGATGCGTTTTCTGTTATAACCTATCTCTGGGTTATATTCGAAAATGGTCTAGATTTAATCCTGAAGCTCTCAAAGAATAAATGTAGAAGTTTTAGTCCAAGTTTATCTGCCTTTTAGTCCTTAGGCAGAACTAAAAATTAACTCCTCTCTTTAATCATGAATGATAGTGATTGCTTTTATTACACAGGGAAGACTGATTTATATAACATAAATAAGTTTACTGGTACATCAAAACATTCCTAGGAAAGCTTATGAGTTCAAAAACAGCTTAAACAAAAACAAATGTTAAAGAACAAGCACAGCCCTTGACCCCAGAGAACTTCCTGCTGTCATGATTTCTCATTAAAACATCTGGCCAGATTGAATGGCCTATAGCTAAGTGTCATCCAAGAGTCACAGGAAAAATGGGAAAAATTGTCATACATAGACATATGCAGCAGGGCAGGTTGGAACCTTGACAGGCCTTCTATCCTCCTCCCTACTGTTTTAAATTCGTATTTAGCTCCAAAGAGTACCATCTAGTCTCTTTCTACACCAAACCTGGCCTGCATGCCCTTCTAGAAATAGTTAAAATTGCCTTTATTATCTGTCCCTTTAGAGGAAAGAGTTAGTTACATATGGCTATGAAAAGAGCAGGTTTTGCTATCAGTTGTGACTATCAAACAACTATGGCTATCAAAATGACAATGAGAAGCCTGCATAGCTGGGTATTCCAATAAGATAAACCATCAGCCTAGGGCCTATTTTATTTTATTTATTTTTATTTGTTATGCATTTGGTACAGGGTCTCACTATGCAACTCGGACTCATAGTGATCCTTCTGTTTTCAGCCTCTCTAGTGCTGGGATTACAGGCATGTGACACCATGCCCATATTCAATGGCTGGCTCAGAATGCCTGAGGGCTGGGCCAGTGCAGCATGTGGTGCCTGGCATACAACCCCAGTCCTTGTACTTTCTGAGGTAGGCACTTAGTCTGCTGAGCTATCTCACCAGTCCTGCTAGGATCTGTTTTAAACATGGTCTTTGCTTTCACAGATGCAAAAAGTTCTATTTCCTCATTCTTATTACAAAATGATCTTTGTTAATTAACCTACAAAAATTATGACTAATCTGTTTATAGCTATAAACTTAAAAATTATAAAAGAGCCATTATAATTAAACTTGGCCAAATATATCCAAGTGCATTGTGGTCTGTGAACAATTGTCTTATATGTGCCTGTCTCTGTTCAATTTGTGACCTGTGACAATAATTACAAGTATTTTGTTTGAGCACAATTTTTTTCTTTTTGCCTTTTTTGAATTTTAAAAATATTTGTCTATAATTTAAGTTGGTTTATAGATAAATTTAATTATAGTTAAAAACATACTTCCTTCCACCCAGGTTGCCAGCTGATCAAAATGATACCAATACTGGTTTTACAAATACAATTTACATTGTTGTCTCTACAGTATCTCAGGAATCTTTCTTTCTTCTTTTTTTTTAATCCAAATCACAT
Source organism: Ctenomys sociabilis (assembly GCA_004027165.1). NCBI lineage: Eukaryota > Metazoa > Chordata > Mammalia > Rodentia > Ctenomyidae > Ctenomys > Ctenomys sociabilis. The sequence goes on along the minus strand of PVKA01026399.1, from coordinate 2,002 downwards.
TTATTTTCACAACATCAAGGCAAAACTGAAACAAGCAATTTCACTGACTCTACAAAAGTAAAAGACAATCTTAGTATTTTTAACCCTCTAAATATGATCTGCAACAAAAGGGTGTATCATTTAACTCCGTTTTGAAGGTCAGGTCTCAATATGCATTTCCATGGTGTAAGTAACAAGAGAGCCAACAGATACATCACTGAAAAGAATGGCTATCCATGAAAGGCATGTAGGTGGACTGGGATCCTACTTTTAGCAAACTTATGAAGGCAACCACCAGCACAGAAGCTCTGACCTCATGCAACGGAATGCTAAACTAAACACTACACATCTGTTAGATAGCTCCAAGTCCCTGCTTCTAACAGTTTTAGTACACCTATTGAATATAACAGATCATTTTAAAAATAGAAACAGAACATATAGCTAGTCTTTGCAATTAAACATTTTTAAAGAATGTTTTGATTTTATTTTTTATTTTTGGTGGTACCAGGGGTTGAATTTAGGACCTTGTGCTTTCCAGGCAAGCACCTATTCTACTGAGCTATCTCCCCAGCCTTAAACATTTTTATAACATGAACAATGTTCAGACACAAAATTTGAACTAAATGTTTTTTATAAATACAATTTATGTAATTAAGGATTTCTTCAACAATGACAGGTCTTAGGTATGTAAGCCGTACAAACTTACAGTACTATATAATTCAAATAAAGATTTTTTTCCTATTATGACATGACAAAATTGCTTTCTGAGTAAAGATATGCTAAGGTCTAAGGTTGTAAACACTTTGAAAGCCAAACAGCTTAGTGAAAAAAATTACCACTCATTTAAAAATGTGTATCATCTTATAATAGACCCCTGAACTTTCAAATTTACATATAAGAATACATTTACATCTTGAATATCTAGGAAAGGCACAAGTTTTATGTAAAAATGCAGCAAAATTTTAAACCCACCAATTTACTGAAAAAGCTATTATTATTTTATTTTATTTTATTGAAGTACAAATATCAATGAGACAGTTTTAAGATACCTTGACAAGATGGATTTGATAAATTAATACATTGCAAACTGTTTTCATAATGTTTTGGTATCATAGAAGGTGCATACGTGATATACTTACAGACATTATTATAGCATATGCATCTTATCAGTAAATTAAGAGTGTAGCTGTTTACGTATCTTATTTTTTTTTCCATTTATTTTTATTTTATTAAAATACAAATGTCAATCAGACAGTTTCAAAACACCTTAACCATACAGAGTCGATGAATTAATACATTGCAAACTGTTTTCATAACGTTTTGATATTGTACAAGGTGCATACATGATATTATATTTACAGGTTTTTTTATAGCTGAATTATATCAAAAATTCAGTAATTATTTACCTAGTGGATGACCATAGCACTAAAAGCCGACATAATATCCTGTCCAACCTCCATTAGTGCAGATCATGCCTATCATAGAATTATGTAGAAGCACAGCGTTATCTATCCCAACTGTACTGTCTATACACACACACATCATGACTTTTTCTTTCTACAACCCTTCCTTTATCTACACCAGTCAAAAGTGGGCACTCCATTGACATTCAACTACTTTAGGTGCTTGAACTCGACACCACAATCCAACACAGTCCAGCATTCTGCAACCATAGGGAGTTATTCAAAGAAATTGTCGACCATATCCATTTACAGCTCAGCTTAATATTATGGGCTCACGATGTATACTTCATTTTTATACTTTTATAGTTTTCTGCTGGATGGTTAAGACCTAGGTAGATCTAAACTTATATACCAACACATTAACTTTATATTTCCTATGTGGTCATTGAAGTCTTCTCAGGGTTTATCTTGTAGTCCTATACATTATTCTGTAGTTCCTTTGTCTGTGTCATCCATGTGGATGAGTCACGGCCAATGCTTGACCAGATTGCTCTCTGTGAGAGCCTGAGAGAAAGTTTTCTCTTCATGTGACTCTCCCCAGGCACACTATAGAACTTCAA